>CAKNWT010205034.1:0-15807 GCA_932066315.1 Andricus coriarius | reverse complement strand
TTTTTTTTGCAAAAAACTATGTATAAATTTGAATTTGAAAACATACTCTGATGTCCTAGTGTCTGTACAATTTTGGAGCACCGACAGGTTTCGAACGTTTTGAATTACTAAAATTGTTGTTTTTAAATGATTTTTATGTATCATTTTGGGGTCAAACAAATGAAAAATCTTGTTCAATGCTTATAAGAGTGTTGGTATTACAAATAAAAGGCTAGATTTTTGTTTGATTTATATTTTATATCAACTAAGAACTTCACAGTTCCTATTCCAGAAAAAAATAAAAGACATAATATTTTCAAACTCTTTCCTAAATTTGTTGTTGTTTTGATTATAATAAATCTCAATTACGATTTTTAATTATTTTTGTGATTGACTTCCAATTGTTATAATTTCAATTTCAATTTCCTAGTACGTTAAATATGTATTTCAAATAAGTTTTCGATTGATGCAAATTGGATTTTTTGAACTAGTGGATATAATCGACAAAAATTATATTTTTTCGAGACTTTTTTGCTTGATCAGAATTTTATTTATTCTATTTGGAAAAAAAACTACACCGGGTTTTTGAAAACTCATCGGAAGTCTAACAGATTATTTATAGGATGCTTTGAATGTGTACAAAATTTCTTGCAAATTACAGGGAAGAGATCGTGCGACTTTTTCGACTTTTTTTTACTTTTTAAAAAAAAATGCGACTAATCGATTTTCTTCGTTTTTCTCAGAAGTTCGCTATACTTTGTTTAATTCTTAATTTTAATAAAACTTTTTAATTACAAATAGAAAATTAGATAAAATTGTACCATTTTAATTGAGAATATTAAAAATTGAACACAAATTTCTCATTAAAGCTTTATTCGTAGAAAATTTTTTTATTTGTCTTTGAAGTCGAATAATTTCTAATTTTGTGAATGCATACACAAAGTTTTTATTTTTTTTATTTTTTAAGACAATTTTCTCATTTTTTATTTTTCAGCAAATATTCAACAAATCTTTTAAGTCGAACACTTTTGAAATCGATTAATTTCAAATTTAATTACAGTCTTCACATTCTTTCCGCTATTTTCTTTCTTCTTCTTTTTTAAAGAATTCCTCTTTTACCCTGTTTTCAAGAAACTTCCTCTTTTTCTCGATTTTTTTTTCGCTTAAACGCAAACTAAATTATTAGATCCCAATAAGAAAATCCAACTATTTTTGGTTGAAAGTTGATCCTTTTTGGTTAAAAAATGTACTATTTAGTGATTCAATGGTAATTGGAATGAAGTGTGAATGCAGTTTGTAATTCTTAATTTCAGACGTTTATAAATCACGATTATTTTTGTCTAAAGTCTCTAATACTTCAAAATAAGTATGAAAACATATCTCTGTTCATAGGACGCCACCAAGAAACTTAGACAAGAGAACTACGATAACAATAGATGAAAAGACTTTTGTGGTCGAGGCCGATGACCTCGAGACACTTTGTGTTCTGGGCCGAGGTGCTTATGGGGTTGTAGACAAAATGAAGCATAAACAAAGTGGCACTATTATGGCCGTTAAGGTAAATTATTGTATAACCGCAATTACAAGCTCTCACAGAAAACATAATGTTACATTAGTGTCATCAATTTACTTATTTTACTTTTATTTTCCAGAGAATTACAGCGACTGTAAATACTCAAGAGCAGAAACGCCTATTAATGGACCTAGACATCTCAATGCGAAGTTCGGCATGCCCGTACACTGTTGAATTTTATGGGGCATTATTTCGAGAAGGCGATGTGTGGATTTGCATGGAGGTGATGGACATGAGCCTCGACAAATTCTACATGAAAGTCTACCAAAACGGGAAATCTATCCCCGAGGACATCTTAGGAAAAATAGCCTTTGCTGTAAGATTGAAGTATAATTTAAAATAAAACGGTAATTTTTAGTTTCAATCTATACAGAATATAGTCTCATGAGATAATTTTAAAATTTCCAGGTAGTAAGCGCGTTACATTACTTGTACTCACAATTACGAGTGATTCATAGAGATGTAAAGCCTAGTAATATATTGATAAATAGGAAAGGAGAGGTAAAGATCTGCGACTTCGGAATATCCGGTTATCTCGTAGATTCTGTAGCGAAAACGATCGACGCTGGCTGCAAACCTTACATGGCTGTATGTCTGAAAAATGTTATATAGTTTAATTATCTTTTGATTTTATATTTGGCTAACGACTACTTTTTTTTAGCCTGAAAGGATAGATCCCTCCGGGAATCCTTCGCAGTACGACATAAGATCGGACGTTTGGTCATTAGGAATTTCACTTGTAGAATTAGCAACTGGTACTTTTCCTTACGAAAGTTGGGGAACGCCTTTTGAACAACTTAAACAGGTGGTGAAGGACGACGCACCACAGTTGCCTGCTGGAAAATTTTCTTCTAATTTCGAAGAGCTTATTAACAAATGGTGAGACATCTTTTCGAAGTTTAGAGTTTTTAAAATAAATTAAAAAAAGAAAAAATTATTTCAAAATACTTTTTAAACGAAGCAAAAAGGCTTGAAAAGAAGTATGTTTTTAAAAAACAAATACTCAAGAAAGTCAATGAGTTTAACATAATTGCACAAAAGGAGTTAAAATGCGATAAATATGTTTCTAAATAACATTGTAAACGGCTCATTAGAAGCAGTTATATGACAATTGTAAAAAGAGGGAGAAGAAGGAGAAAAGACGACCAAACCACCTCGCTCTTCTTTCTTTATTGTTTATCCGTATTTTTTATACTACCAGGATCCAACATGTATCGAGGCCATTTAGGCTTCCTCATCAGGGAAATTTTTATAGGTAACTAATCGGGAATAATTGTATGTTATGCGAATATTAATTAAAAAGTAGAGTTAAATTTGAAGTTACTTACTAAGGAACTATTAACATTTTTTATCTTTAATATTTCTGAGAAACTTTTGTACATTTTTTTCAGTTTAAAATCAAACCCAACATTTTTTGTTAAAAATTTTAAACTTTTATTAACATCTCAATCAAGCAATATTTAGGATTTGTGTAACTGTCAATCAGTTTGAAGTATCTGATGAAAACAAAATCAAGCAAGCTTCAATTTCAATCTACAATAAAAACGTATCCTCTTGTTGTTTTTATCTTTAAATCCAATAAAAGATGACAACTCTTATTTCAAAAATTATTCTTAATCACATTGCACACAAATTAAATTTCATTCTTCTGAATATATTCACTGGTTGTAAAAGTTGACTTTCTAGTTCAAGAACTCAACGCAAACTGTGACAAGTCTCTGATTTCCTCCCTAAGCTTGAAAAAAATAGGGAACACAGCTTTATAAACAAAATATCATAAAAGCCAAGTGTTAAAGAATTACTTCAAAGTCTGTATTTAAAATATTTTCCCAGATTTAAAAAATAAAATTTTTCCATTGTCATAGTGATCGAACACACCTATCATTTTAGTAATTTCTTTTTTAAGACAATTTTCTCATTTTTTATTTTTCAGCAAATATTCAACAAATTTATTTTAAATGGATATCTTCAAAAATGATAAATATTATTTTGATAATTAATGAAAAAAAATTCCTAAATAATTAAAATATAATATAATTGTAGTTTTGTAGGGTAAAGAAACCAATTACCGAGGGTGCACTAATTTTCGAGGATTGAGATATTTTTTATGATAAATAGTGAATTATAATTAAAATGAAATTAAAAATTATAATAATGCAGGTACTCTAAACTACAAACTCTAAAAAACCCATATTTTTAGAAGAGAAATTAATTCCGAATTTAATATCTGTAATGAGTCCCTCATGAAATTGACGGATATTCGCCATTTGCTTAATACTTTAGGTTGGCTGAATCAGAAATTTTTAAGCAAAAAGTTGGTTACTTTTTGATTTATTCTTTATATTTAAATGCTACTGTAGTGTTTAGAATCAATAATTTTTTTCAAATAATTATATTATTTGAAAAAATTGCATTTAGTATTTTTTTAAATAAATCATCGGTTAATTGGGGACAATTTTTGGCAAAGCTCAATATTTCGATGACCCATCTCGAGAAATGGTGATATGAATTTTGTCGTTCATGCTCCATTTGTCGATATGTGTAAATATTATGTTAGGCAGGTTATGTTAATGGCTTTATTTTGTACGTACATATCTGACTTCTCCACATTTAAAATGTCTCATTCAGTTATTTAAAAAATTGTATTTTTACACTTTTAATTACTGTTTTCAAATATTATTTATAATATGATTATAAATCGATTTGAACTTTATACATTTTTGAATTTTTGGTTTAGGCCATGCACTCGACAAATGGGTCTAACACGCGAACGATTGGGAAATGCACCTCGAGAAATGGTATTTTTGACACATTTAATTTATATCACAATTTTTATTTAACATTCTAAATTTCTGAAAAAAATATACACACAGAAATAAAAGTTCGATAAATTTACTGCCCAGCCAAATAATTTTTAAAGTCGTGGGAGTTTTCATCTATAAGATAGAGGATAGCAAAGTTTGAGGTTGTCTATTTCCTCGACAATTGGTTCCTTTACCTTATACAAGTTATACTTATACTGAGAATTTTCTCAACATATTCAAAGAATCTTTTTTGAAAAGCCATTATTGCAGGTATCAAAGAAACCGGTTTCGTTTATATTTAGAATTTTGTAAATTTGAGAAAATATTTTAAATACAGACTTTGAAGTGATTCTTTAACACTTGACTTTTACTATCTCTTGTCTATAAAGCAGTGTTCTCTGTTTTTTCAAGTTTAGGAAGGAAATAAGAGACTTGTCACAGTTTGTGTTGTATCCTTGAACTAGAAAGTCGCCTTTTGAAATCAGTGAATATATTCAGAAGAATGAAATTTAATTTTTATGTCATGTGATTAAGAATAACTTTTGAAATAAGAGTTTTAATCTTTTATTGGATTTAAGGATAAAAACAACAAAAGGATAAGTTTTTATTATAGATTGAAATTGAAGCTTCCTTGATTTTGTTTTCATCGGATATTTCAAACTGGTTGACAGTTAAACAAATGCTAAAGATTGTTTGATTGAGATGTTACTGAAAGTTAAAAAAATATTTAATTTTTGGGATTGATTTCAAACAATTAAAAAATATGTACAGAAGTTTATCCGAAATAATAAAGATAAACAAATGTTAAAAGCTCCTTAATACGTGACTTCAAATTCAATTCTACTTCTTAATTAATATTAGCATAACATGCGAATATTCCCTATTAGTTTTCCTATAAAAATTTCTTTATGAGGAAGCCTAAATGGCCTCGATACATGTTAGATCCTGGTAGTATGAAAAAGACTGATAAACAATAAAGAAAGGAGAGCGAGGTGGTTTGGTCATCTCTTTTCCTTCTTCCCCGTCTTTTTCCAATTGTCAATGTTATTTAGAAACATATTTCTCTCATTTTAACTCCTTGTGTGCAATTATGTTAAACACATTGACTTTCTTGACTATTTTTGTTTTGTTTTAATACTTCATTTAAGCCTTTTTGTGCAATTTTGTTGCATAATTTGACTGTTTTAAGTTTATGTTTTTTTTATGTACTTGAAAATATTTAACAAATAGATACATTAAGCCATAAACCCTGTTGTCGTTCTGAAATGTTCGATTCCTGGTCAAACATAAGAAAAAATTATTCTATTTTCTGTTTTAGCCTAATGAAAGACTATAAAAATCGGCCGAACTACAACCAACTTCTTCAGTTAAGTTTCATAACCGAACACGCTACAAAGGAAACGGACATTGCAACGTTTGTCGCCGAGATAATCGATTTACCTGAAAGAAACGAGACTAAATAGTAGGAATATTGAAAGTAGTTCCTGAACCGGAATCCTTAAGTAATTACGCGCTTTGCACCCACCCTCATTTGATTCTCACCCGTAATCAAATTGTCATTCGCATCTGACAACTTGCATAGCATTAGTGAAACGATCGTAAAAGGAGATTAGTGACATAATTGTGCTCTCGCGATCGAGATATTTAATTCTTCGTTGTTGCGTTAAGACACGTGAGTACTCTTCTGAGAGAAAAAAGGTGTTCCTACTTATCCAACGTTCCTCGAGATGAGAATAAAAACGAAATGCATGACCTATGTGAATCGAAATTATTTTAATACACTGCCAATAAGAGAAAAGTTAACTTTATGCTAAAAATGGCCTTGGACAGTCTTGACTGTTTTGAAAATTTAATAGATAATATTTTGTCTGCCGGTAGGACAGAAAAATGTTCATATTTTGAAGTAATCTCAAATTTGCTATGTGATAGTTTTTGCGAGCTCTAATTAAATGAAATACTTCGCATCAAAGATGGACTGTGTAGGCGATCATACTTTTTGTAGATATAGCATATTACTGTCACGTTTTTTTATACATTCTACAATTACATGTAACAGATTGATTTACAATAAACGAGGAATAAAATTATCCTGTAAATATTTTTGTATACATATAGACTAGGGTGGATCAAAAAAATTAAAGTTCCTTCGATTTGTGGGCTCACCTACCAAAAAGCTTCCATTTGGTGAAAAAACAATTGTGAATTTTTTCAAATTTTTTGAACAAGGGGATCTTGGATCCCAGGGGGGTTAAACCACCCTCAACCGTAAAAAATTCGTATTTTCTCACAGGTTTGATAAAAAAATTTAGTTTTGCCTAAATATCGTAGAAATTAGTCAGAAAAAGGAATAAAATGAAAAAGTATAGAAAAGTTGAAAAACCTCCCACAGAAATTAAAAAAAGACCTTTTTTTTGAACAAAAAAGATATCCACAACCATGAATCACCAATATTTTTGAATAATTTTCGTGTTTATTTTGCTTCAGATCCACGAAATATTTGCAAGATTAACAGCCGAATGTTCAAAAATTTATTTTTTGTTCAAAAAAAGGGTGTCTTTTAATTTCTGGGGGAGGTTTTTCAACTTCTATACTTTTTTATTTTATTCACTTTTCTCACCACTTTTTACGATATTTTGTCAAAACTAAAGAAATTTTTTAGCTAAACTGAGAAAATACGAATTTTTTACGGTTGTAGGTGGGGTAACCCCCGTGGGATCAAAGATCCCCTTATTCACAAAATTTGAAAAAAAGTTACAGTTTTTTCACCAAATTGAAGGAACTATAATTTTGTTGAGCCACCCTAATATATATGAAAAATGTAAAAAAACGACAAATTCAATTTACGCACGTCACAACTACACATAAAAATAAAAAAATTGTCTGAAGGAATATTCGATCTAGTGATTTATAGTGTTTTTCTCTGGCAGAGTTTCTGGGGGAAATTACTAGAAATCAGGGAGTTTCCCTAGTGTTATTATCGTGCTATCAATGTTTTTCGGATGCATCCACATTCCTTCGTGTCTTATCTGTCCTGAGCCTTCTCGGTACTTCTCGTGCAGTTTAATGAACTGTTAATAAAAAGTTTGAAGGTCAAGAAGAGCGGCATTTTTGGAGAAACATACAAGGAGATAAGCTCTTTCCTCAAAGAGCTAAGTACGTTCAGTTGAAATTCGGCATAATTATACCCTGCAATTGCAAATTTGGTTTATCATATTATTTTTCAGGATTGGTTTAAAAAGATTACTATGGAAAGTAAAGTAAAAGATATTGCGCAGAAATATTTGGAACTCGAAATGAATGTAGAAAAAACAGTTTTGGGAGATGCAGACGAAAGAAATGCTATCAAACTGCACAGTGTGAGTATATTTTATCATTTTATGTGAATTAAAATAAATTATTTATTTTTGAAATAGGAAACCTTTCTTCTCACTTATCAAAAGTTATAAATTGTTTAATTAATTAATTGATTATTGCAACAACTTTTAGAAGAGAAACCTAAGCGTAAATAATAAAACAACAGTCAAGAGATCATAATTAATTATTTAAATATAGTTATTTGCATTGGTATTTTTAAATATTATTTTTTTATTTTACAATTTTGTATTTTTTTTCAATAAATTTTATATTACAAAAGCTTGTTCAGTTCCCTAAAAGTTTTTTTTTACAATTCTATTCGTCATGTTTTCATGGATATTTTTTAATTTATAAATTATACGTACAATTATTTTAGTACTCATTTAGTGAATTAAACATTTTCCTAAATAATATTTAAGAAAAACGTGAAGAATAGAATTGTAAGAACCTTTAAAGGAATATAATGAGCTTTTGTAAATTAAAATTTAATGAGAATTACGACTTTTGTCTAAAGCCGAAAAAAATATAAATATGCACATAATTACATTTAAATAAACAGTGATGACCTCAAATATTTTTTTATTAAGTTAAAGATCAAGTAATTGTGAACTTGAAATTAAATTGGTTAATATGAAAATTATGCTTTTTTAACGATTATATTGTCATTTGATAGTTATTTTTCTCATATATTACTTTATGTTTACAGATCATTCCCCCCAAGAAAGAACTTGAATCAAGAGGAGTTGAACCCGAAATGTTTATTAAAGAGTAATCTTAATTTCTGGTTATTTTACCTTACAATAATACTGAGAGATAATAGTAATAGCGGACAATTTAATTTTTAGGTTTACCTACATTATGGAGTGTATAGAAAAAAATCAAAAACTTTTTACGAAGCTCATTCCACCAAATAAGTGTCTCGTCGGCGAGCCTCTAATCAAAGTCACAAACCTGAAAGATTACTTCTCTTTTTTTATTAGAGCCATACGAGAAAATAGACTTTGGAAATACGTAAACATCGGTAAGTTAATTTCAAAAATATATATTATATAATATATATTTTAAAACTTCACAAAAAATGTCATTGATTTTTTTTTGCAAACAGAATATGGAGTGTGGCCATCGAATGCACTTTTCTGCGTTTGGAAAACACTATGTTTCGCTCTTTTTGATAATCCCAGTCTCTGCAGCAGTCTTCTTCACGATAGGGAGTACTATCCAAAAATAATTCAGGATTACCTCGCGGACGACTGTATTGTTCCAACAATTATGAGTACGTATTAAGTAAAGTATAAATAATAACTTTTAAATTAACTACTCTGTTAGAATTATTTTTCTACAATGAATATTTTACATTACAGAGACTGTGGTGATTGTTCTAGCTGATACCGATTTAGACTCTGTAGTTAACTTCCTCACTTCAATAACGAACGAACCTTGTGTATGGAAAATATCTGCAGTCTACGTTCAAGAAGCGATTACGAAAAAGTTCATGCAGCTCTACACGGAAAGAAAGGTCAAAGATTCAATAGATGTGGAATCGATTCTAACAGTATTTCGATTCAAGGAAGAACTTCCCTCGAAAATTGGATATCATACAGACGCAATTTCAATTTGGACTGAAAATGTTTCAGCCGCAAAATCCTTTGTCATGAACATGCTGGTATTCACTTCAAATTTTCCAATAATTAAGCAAATCATTTTTCCACAGAATCCGATCGGGACTAATCTTTTATTGTTAAGGTTCCACTTACCTGGATTAATTCATATGGCGAACTCGGGCCAGGAATTGCGATTCGTACAGATGCAAAACTTCGTTTCCCGCCAGTTAGAACATTTGAACTGGCATCTAATTTCTACTCAGGGTCGGGGAAAAAATTTGAACTTTTTTATGACGGTTCGTGGAAGGAACCGAAAAGTGAAAAATACTGGGTTGATAGTAACGGAAACTCGTGGGCTTCGGCATCAAAGTATGTTAATGCAAATGATAAAATAGGATATCAAACAATTTTTGGCTACAGATCTAAAAGAATTTTTTATTTTAGGGCGGACGTCGACAGTTGTGTGCTATCTGCAAAGAAAGGTTTCGACAAATGGCACTGTCTTCCTCTAAGTCAGAGGAAACAAGTTTTGCAGAAGTTTGCAGACAGAATTTGCGCAACTGGGTAAGAATTTTTAAACATTAATTTCTGCCTTTAGATTATGAAATAATTTTCTCTCGTTTTTTTTTATTTTCTTGATGAAAACTAAATTTTGGTTTAAGAAATAATAAACTAAACTAATCAAGGGGTTGATCACTCTTGAAATCTGGTCTACAAGCCTTCCTGAACTCTGTGAAATCATTAAAATAGTTGTGAGAACCTTGAGAAATCGTTTGAATCCCCCGTTGGAACTAGTAAATTACAAAAATAATTTCACTAGACACTAAAAGTTTTTCCTAGACTTCGGACACTTTAATCAATTTTACGACTACAAATTTTTATGAAAGATTTACAATTTGCATATTATTGTATTTTATTGTGCAAATACATTTCCATCTTTGAAATCTTTGTAAAATCTCTGCAATTTTTTTGAAAGCTTTGGAAATCTTTGTGAGTTCTTCTAAAATCTGTGACAACTTTTTGAATTCTTGGATATCTTTTGAAATCGTTCAAATCGCCCGTTGGACATGTAATTTTGCAATAAAGTACAACAATGTGCAAATTTTAATACTTTGCAAAATTGTGATTACTTGTAAAAAAAATTTCAAAGTGCCTGTTTTCTAGCAAAAACTTTTGGTTTCTAATAGAATTATTCCTGCAATTTTCAAGAAGTTGTATCGCTCTTTTTCAATTAATAGAAAATTACGAAAATAATTCTACTAGAAACTACAAATTTTTGCTAGAATTCAAACACTTTTATCAAATTTTATAATTACAAATTTTTACAAAAGATTACAATTTGCATATTATTGTATTTTATTGTGAAAATAAATTTCCACCAGGGATCTCTTAAAGTCTGCAAAATCTTTAAAATCTGTCGAGAAATCTTTTGAAATCCTAACAAAAACCTTTAAAATTGTTGTGAATTCTTATGAAATCTTTGACAGTTTTGTGAATTCTTCCTCGTTTTCAATGTATTTTCACAATAAAATACAACAATGTGAAAAATGTAATTTTTTGCAAAAATTTTTTTGATCAATAAAAAATTACAATTAATGCTACTAGAAACTACAAGTTTTTTGCTAGAATATGGACACTTTTCTAAAAGTTTACAATTGCAGATTTTTACAAAAAATTACAATTTACATATTATTCTGTTTTATTGTGAAAATACATTTCCACCAGGGGATCTCTTTAAATCTTTGAAATCTTTATTAAATATTTTGAAACCTTTGCAATTTTTTGAAATTCTCAAATCTTTGACAACTTTGTGAATTGTTTGAAATATTTTGAAATCGTTCAAGTCCCGAGTTAGAAATGTATTGTCATAATCAATTACAATAAAGTATAACAATATGAAAATTGTAATTTTTGCAAAAATTTGTAACTACTTGTAACAAAATTTTAAAGTGTCTGTATTGTAGCAAAAACTTTTTTTCTCTAGTAGAAATATTATTTTTGTCATTTTCTAGAAATTTCAATTCCTATTATTGTACTTCATTGTACAAATAAATTTCCACCAGCAATCTCTTTAAATCTTTGTGAAATCTTAAAAGCCGGTAGAGAAATCTTCGAAATCTTTATTAAATATTTTGAAATCTTTGAAATCCTTCTGAAATCTATTGAAATCCTTTGAAATATCTGTGAGTTCTTTCGAAATCTTTGACATCTGTGTGCATTCTTTGAAATCGTTTAAGTCCCTCGTTGGAAATGTATTTTCACAATAAAATACAACAATATGAAAATTGTAATTATTTTTCAATGTTTTTAATGTTTTTTTTTAATTAATAGAAAATTACCAAATTAATTCTACTAAAAACCACAAAGCCCGCTGAAAATATTATTTTGAAATTGAACTCAAAATTGAACCATTTTTCTCTTTGCAGAAACAGGACGCTAGCAAACTTGATAAAATCTCAACTAGAGAACCCAACTCTCTTTGGAAGCTCATCAACAATAATCCGAGACGGAACTGTGGAAGTTTTAACAATAAGAGATCCAAAAGGAGTTATCGCAATCGGAAGAAAGGACCTCAATGATCTTTTCCTTCGACTAACAAACGCTTGCATCGCTGGGAATTCCATCATAGTAGTGCACGGTGGACTTTTGTGTTCAATCGCCGATTATTGTGACATGCTAACAACAAGTGGAATTCCTCCAGGAGTTATAAACTTACTGAGTTTCGAAAATCTCGTCGACGGATTTAGAGAAGTTTACGATAACGCTTCAGTTTCTCATGGATGTTCTCTACCTAACGAAGAATTTGACGTTTACATGCTCGACTTTTTCAAATACTGGATTGATCTTGTAGCCACTGATAATGATCCACAATTTAACGAAATGATTTACACGAAGTACACCCAGCCAAAATCAATCTGGCTTCCTCTTAGATAATTTCTAAAAATTAAGTTACATTTACATCAAAAGATTATTAATTTTTTAATTTTGTTTTAAAACAAAAATAAGAAATATTTTTTTATAAGCATTTTCAACGACTGAAGAATAAAGGACTTTATAGTTTGCTATAGGTTTATTCGTGTTTATTTTACATTTATGCGGGACCTGGTTGCCAAGGAAAAATGATTTAATACACAAAAATATAATAATTGTAAATTTGATATGAAAATATGCGTAGAGGCGTATAAAGTGGTGATATCTTGAAATGAAAAGTTGCATTGCAATCAGAAAATTGTAGGAATTTCACATTCCGGACATTAGACTTTTCATTAAGTCCATTCGCAATAAGGTCAGTTCCTAATACACTTTAACTATTAAAAAATATGTTTATATATCTTTCATCGTTAAACTAACGTTGTTAACAGTTGTACTGTAAGTTCAATTAAAACATGAACTTCTACGTCTAGAGCGCGTAGCAAAAAACTCAGCGAGATTCCTTTAGATAATTTTGGTCACTTTGAACATTCAACCTTTAAATAAAAAAATATCACTAGCACTTTACCTCAATAACAGAATTAAATATAGAGTAAAATTGTGCGTGTAATAAATACTCTTCGAAAAGATCAAAGTAATTTAAAAAATATATAGTCTACAAGCGGAGTTTTCTTTCTTGCACCACAATAAACATTTTTTTTTCTCTTTGTGCTAGACTGCGTTTAGAAATTCCGCTTGTATACACGTTCAACAGACAACTACTTTAACGGAATGTATAAAGTGGAATTACTCTCGATTATCCTCGTCGCCCACATTGCAATGTAACAATTATAAACATTTAAATACATTTCATTTTCTCTAGATTGTTGCAAAATTTTCTGAGTTTCGTACAAAAAATGCAGTTTGTACACCAACAAAGCTCAGAATTTAGAGGTTTAAATGCTTCGAATTGGTGCTTTTGGAGATTATTGGCTTTGTGGCAGCGTAAGACGGAGAAATTATTCAGCATCGCGATCTTCAAGGCTTCAGGAAGACTTTGAGGTTTGTGGCAGGAATCCGAAATTTGTCCTAAGTTGCTCCAAGAAGACAAATGTTAAAATTGTTTGTGGTGCCAGACGCACAAACGCAGGTACGTAGCCCTGAAAATAAATTATTTCAGATTCAAGTGTTCCAAGATAATTATCAAATATTTCCCATGCATAACAATATATTTGGATAGTAAAGTTTTAGATTTGCAGAAATCTTCAGATCTTAAATTTAATAAATTAAGATGTCATTGACTCACCTTGAAGAAACCCAATGGACCCGACTTAGCAGTGTAGAGGATCAGTTGTCCCATACTCTGCAAAATCGAATGAGAAAATAAAAACCGTAATTTAACCATTTTAATCAGAAAGCGTTTCAAATTAAAATAATATAACATTTAACATGTTTAAAGTTGAAAATTTTCAATTAGAAAAACGCTTCAACAATTTTAAAACCATTTAAAGTATTTAAAACTATTTGACTTTAAAATTTAACGTTGAAAAATTTCCATTATCAAAATAAAAACGTATGAACCGGACAATTAAAGTAGTGACGAATACAACTGGTGGATTTTAAACTAAACACCTTAAAAATAGAAATATAATAAAATTTAAAAGTTTCAACTGGAAGATTGTTTAATTACTAATTATAATAGCGCAATTTCGAACAATTTTATGTTTCAAACGCGCGTAACTGAAAAATTTCAAGCGTTTGAAGTTAAAGAATTTAAAAGTTAGAATGGTGTCAATCACATGCTTAAACCATTCAAAATGAAAACATCCCAGTTGTACGATTTGTTAACATTGTGAGAAGTGTACGATTTTTTAAATCGAAACGTTCAAAAGTGTCTAATTTGAAATCGTAGACGATAAAAATTCAACCATTTTTATTTTGAAGTAATAAAATTTGAATTAAATTATGATCGTAATCATTTGCATAAGTTCATAGACAAATGATTTTAATTTGATATTTTTAAATTAGATGCATTAAAACACGCATCCAAAATTGAAAGATTTTATCTTTAAAGCGTTTAGAATTGAAAAAGTGATTTATTATTAATCAATTATTATTATTTACTATGTTCCAGGGAGGTGAAAATATTTTTAAAACAAATTTTCTGTGTTTGAGGCCAGATAAACCAAAGGGTGATTATCCAGTTATCATTCTCATAATATCAAAATTCCATTTTTCAAATGAAAGGAGAAATAGTTTTTATACATTCCTAATATGTATTGATGAATAGTATCCTAAATTACTAGAAATTGTTAAAAACAGAATTTCGAAAAAATTAACCTTATCCAGTTGTCATTATCGTCACTTGAAGTAGATATATGAAAATTTAATTGTAAGTCAAGCTAGGTACGTAATTTTTTATCAAATATGAGGGTAAAGATACATTTCAGTTTAGTAACAAACTATAAATATGATTTGCCTTAAATTACAATAATTTTCTTCATTGTGAAATGATTTTCAAATAATGGTTAAAAGCTCAAAATATTTTATTTGAAAGGATAAAATAAACTCACACACTGTTTTAATTGATCTAAATTTCTGTAATAACTCACCTTATATTCTCCAGGGTTAGCATTCATCGCTCTGGTTTTTAGAACGTCTAAAGGCTGAGTTAAAGTTGTTGCAATGGCGCCCTATTTCATAAAAAGATGTTGGTTTAAAAAATATGTTCTGTGTAATAACAGAGAGATAAAAACTTTAAGAACTTGAAATTTAAGTGCTGCGAGTCATAAAAATTATGTTAAATACTTTTGAAATAAGATGTTATGGGCGCTTAAAATAATTTGTTTAACTTCCTTACAGCAAACAAGCTTGAGATGAAATGCGTTGCAGGACTATCATCGAGGTTTTCAGTTTTCAGGAGCATCAATTTAATTTGATCATAAAAGCTTAATTGACCAATCGTCATGAGAACAGCCCTTCCCGTTGCAGTCGAACAACCACTAAAAAGTCTCAGGAACCCTTCTTCACCCCAAACTCGTACCAGTCCGTCCAAAGCATGTTTATAGCTGAAAATATCAAAAGTTTCAAATCATTCTTTAAAATGAAAAAGAGATTGTATTCAAAGTACATACTTAATTAAAATATTAAATCTGGCTTGATGAGAAAGTTAATTCATAAGTAAATTTTAGAATTTTTAAAATATTTTCATAATTCTCAAAACATCAAAACTCGCGCAAAAATTAATACTACTAAAAGTGAGATTTCAATCTATTTCTCAAACTGATACTCACTTCCTCCTTAGTTCTGGTGCTACCTTCACATCGTTCTGCATTCTTACGTTAATTAAATCCCCAGGTGTTCCGACAACACCTCCAACTGCTCCGGATAATCCAGCCAGTACTAGTTTTTGATAAAATGGCATGGGGTTCCCTGGACTTTCTAAACTTTGTTTCCCCACCTGTGGCAAATATTTTATAAATAGTATAAAAAGAACGCTCACAATTCGTAGGAAAAATATAATACAAATAGGCTTGCTACAAGAACTGGGAAACCTGTAAAAATTATTGAATTTTAAACAAATGAT
>CAKNWT010205031.1:0-12149 GCA_932066315.1 Andricus coriarius | reverse complement strand
GCCCCCCACCCGATAAACCCGAGAGTAACGTACACTGTTAGAAGTAAGTTAATGAAATTTCATGAAAATGTTAGTGAAGCTTTTTACACTATACGGTTAGTGAAAAACTCATTGAAATTTCATGCAACATTGAAATTTCATGCAACACTGAAATTTAAGTAGGCTTATTGAAATTTCAATGTAATTTTTGAAACTATTTTGAGAGATAGTGCATTGAATTTTTTGTAAATGTTCATGAATATTCTATGGATATTTAATGTAAATAGTGAAACTTTTTTAAGAACAGTTCTCTGAAATTACTTCTTTCGAAATGACAAAGTAAAAGCAATTTTGTACATAATTGCAAAACATGTATTGATCGATAGAAAAATATATCACATACAAAGCTTTAAATTTAATTCCATAAATTATTTTTAAATTTTGTTCATATTTTCATTTAGGTTTATTAAATTTAATAAAAAATGTTACTTCATTTTCAATGCATGTTTATAAAATTTATGTAAACCGCAGTAAAATTTATTCAGCCACCAATAATATTTTATGTACAAGCATATGAAACAGGTTTCAGAGTCAATTTTATGCAATTTCAATAACTTTTGCTTAAAAATTAAGTTTCGTGTCATTGAAAATTAATGAATATGGTCTCAAATTAATTTTCAAAGCCAAATTTATGAAATTTCAGTGGCATAAGTCATTGAAAACTGACTGAAATTTCAGGAAATTTCTAACAGTGTAGACGTTGGTTAAACACGGATTTCACGTTAATTCTGCGGCTTTTCGCTTTTCTCATGAACTTTTCTAATGAGTGGAATTTTCGACCAAAAAAGAAGTCTAATAAAATAGTTGAATTTCCAAGAAATGAACGAAATTTATAATAAAATAGTTGAATGTTTAACCAAGAATATTCATTTTTTACCAAAAAAGATTAATTCTGAACAAAAAATGTAATAGTTGACATTTCAACCAGACAAGATTTTAATTTTAAATCAGAAAGAAAGAAAGATGAAGTTTCAACCAAGAAAGATGACTTATTTACCATAAAGGATGAATTTGTAACCCAAAAAAGGACGGATTTTTAACAATACAGTTGAATTTTCGACCAAAAAAATATAAATATCAAACAAGTGGGCTTTTCAACAAAATAATTAAATTTTCAACAAAATAGTTGAATTTTTAACAAGAAAGTTACTTTTTAATCAAGAATAATGAATTATTAATCAAATAGTTGCACTTTAAACTACAAAAGATAAGTTTTCAAGCAAAAATAGAATATTTGAATTTTCAGTTAAAAAATTAATTTTCAAACAAAAAATACGTGTTTTCTACAAAACAATTGAATTCTCAACCCGACACATAAATTTTCAAAAAAAAAGTTAATTATCAACAAAACAGTATAGATTAAGTTTCAAACAAATTGATTTATTTTCAAGCCAAAAAGACGTAATAGATAGTTAATATTTTAACCTAATGAGATTTCAATTTGGAATCAAAAACAGTTGAATTCAACCTAAAAAGAAAAATTGCCAGAAAAATACTTTAATCCTCAACAAAATATTACAACCAAGAAATATTTTATTTAAATTAAAAACAGTTGAATTCAATGAAAAATACGAATTTTCCACAAAATACGTGATATGTTAAAGGGGGGGGGGGGGGTCTTTCAAAGTATCATTCTCCATGTTAAGCGCAACGGAAAAAACATCACGCAGGGGGAGGCGTGTTTCAAGTTCAGGAAAAATGTTTCACGTATTTTGTGAATGGTCCCTTAATATTCAACTGAACAGTTGAATATTTAAGGAAGAAGAGTAATTTTAAACCAAGAAGATTGAGTTTCTACACAAAAAAATCGATTTTTTAACAAAATACATGAATTTTAAATCAAATAGTTGAATTTTCAATTAAACCAATCAAATTAATTTTTATAAAAGTAGTTCAACCAAGCAGTTGAATTTCTGACCATAAAAGATGACTTTTTAACAAAATACCTGCATTACCAACATAATAATTAAATTTCGAACCAAATAGTTGAACTTTAATCAAACGAGATGAATTGCGAACAAGAAATATAGTAGTAGACTTTTCAACAACAAAAAAGAAAAGTAGTTGGATTTTCTTATTGGGTCGTATTAATTCAGTTCGCTTAAAGACGAAAAAAACGAGAAAACGGGGAACTCTCTTGAAAACAGGGGAAAAAGGAGAAATTCTTCAAAAAAGGGAAAAATCGGAATAAGGGAAAGAGTGTTAAGTCTAAAATATGATAGTGATTTTGAAACTTATGAAGTTATTATTTAACTGTAAAGTTGCAGGGGAATCTTTCACAATATTCGCAAACTTCGTAAAATTTATCATCAGAAAACATACAAAGTGAGCGTCTATTAATTGCGTAAGGATTATTTTTGAAATATTATAACCCCCCTCCCCTACCCAGCCCTTCGTAAGCCCTTTTTTTGTAGCAATGAAAAGTATCTTAAGTAACTTTAACATGGGCCTTAGGTTTTGCTGGAGTAACGTTACTGCCACTGACCCCCCCCCCCCCCCCGGGAACGGAGGAAAGTTTTTTGGAATGCCCCCCACCCCCTCAAATTAGTAACGTAGTTTATGGACGGCCCCTTATGGTTCACTTTTGGTAAATAGTTAAAAGTGTCGACAATGATAAATTGTTTCCCGGTTAATCATTAAAATAATCATGACTCATTCGGTGAAAGAGAATGACACAACAGAATGTATCTTTTTGGACAGGTAAATATTGTTACGAGTCTAAAAGTTGGAACATTCTCTGCGTCTCGTTTCACTTGAAGGTACGCGAAGATTTTGCAATACTGCGTATAGTTGTTAGTTCTCTATGACGGAAAGGTTGCACAAGACTGATTTACTACTTTAGGATAATGAGTCAATTTTGAAACTCTTCCAAATTATATTTTTCAATCCAGGGTGACCAGTGACCACTCAAACCTTAAAACAAAATTCCTGCTTTCAAACATTTTTTCCGGTCATTCTTTCCAAAATTGAACTTTTTTTCCTGCATCAAAAAATTCCCGCAAACAACAGACTAGGTTTAAAATATTTTGAAAGCCTTTCAATTATCATATAGTTTCTAAAAATCTTAAAAGCATTTGCGTCGACTTTGAAAGTTTATGGTTTTATAATACCCAATATAAATTTGAAATCTACCTGGAAACCAAATACTAAATCATAAAGCTGGTTTAACAGTCTGCGTTAATAAAATATATTACCACTATCTAAAGTTTCTTTTTCTGGAATATAGAGAACATTTGTACTTGTTAGTCGGTTCTTAGAAGACACGACCTGCGATTCAACTTGCCGATGTCGATAGTGAAAATGGAACGATTTCTTCTAAATACCTTTGCCAATACGGTGTGCTAAGTTCACAAGTAAATTGGATCTGAGACCTTCAACTATTTTCTATTCACGGTTGTGCAGATTACGTCTGAATAAAAAGTAGTTAAGAACTAAATTTCCCTATTTTGGCACGTAAAAGATTAGAAATATTTGTAGGATGTCCAACAAAAACCAGATTCGATATTATCTGACTTTCACATAATCTCTGGTTAATAAAATCTGCAACTCTTTCATCTTCTACACCCCGAAGCGAAAGAAAACGTTTCACACTAAAAATTGCGGAATTATTAAGGTTTCCAATTTGTAATTCAATAAGAATGTCAACTAATATTCGCCTACCAAATTCCCGGTTGATTCCCGGATTTCCCGGTAGTAAAACAAATCTCCGAGTAAAAATGAATACAATCAGACTACAATTGCTTAAGAAATTTCGACAGATGATGGTGGCTCTCTTCAGTTAATTATTCCGATATTTTTTTTACAAATAAAACGGGAAATTAAATACAATTTCCATGTCTTCATTATTTAATTCATAAGTTAATAATTTGTGGTAATTAATTCTTAAATAAAATTTTAGACATATTCGGCATGAGAGATTAATTGACGATTAATTATTGAAGGATAATTACAGAAAACTATTCTTAATCTTTTATTATGGTTTTTGTAATAACTCTTAAATAATTAATCAATAATTAATCGCCAATATCAAAGAAATTAAAAACTGTATCTAAATTTTTTGTTTGAAATGTTCAAAAAACTATATTTTTTTTTAAATGTTGAAATATTTACAAGTTTTTCATTATTTTTCAATCTTTCAAAAACTTCTAAATATCTCTTAAAATTACAGGAATTTTTTCTAAAATATTGTAATCTTCAAAATTGAAAAATTTTCATTTAAAATCTTTTATACTCTTTTTCAATTTTCATTTAGAATTTTAAAAAATCATTTGAAATTTTCCCATGAATCTTAAGAAAATTATTTTATCCGTTTGAAAACTTTTAAAATTCTTCAAACGCTTTTAAATATATTTCGAAACCTTAAAAAATCCACAGTTTGTTTCAAACTTTTTGAAATCTTATATCATTTTAAATTATTTTGGGAAAAGACAAATTTTCAACAAAATAGTTGAATCCTCAAGCAAAAAAGATTATTTTTCAACCAGTTGTATTTTTAACCAAAAAAGATTACATTTTTATCAAAAAAGACCAATTTTTCTACAAAATAGTCAAATTTTTTATTCTGAAAATATATTTATATATTTCTCAACGAAACATGTAATAGTCGATGTTTAAACTAAAAAATATTTTAAATGGAAAAAAGTTGGATTCATAAAAAAGACGAATTTTCCACAAAATAGTTGAATCTTTAAAAAAACAGTTGAATTTTCAATCCAAACATGTGTTTTCAACCAAGAACAATAATTTTATACCAAAAGACGAATTTTTAACAAAATAGTGAAATTTGCAACCAAACAGATAAATGTTTGACAATAACAAAATCATTTTTTAACAAATGACAGTTAAATTAAACCAGAAAAGAACAACTGTTTGTTTTAATACACAACCAAAACAAATTAAGTTTTAACGAAACGACTCCATTTTCAAACAAGAAGGTGAAATTTCTACCACGAGAAGAATTTTCAAACATCTTGTAAACTCACTCGAAATTTAAATTTTCAAAATTAAAAATTATTTATAATTTTGCCAGGAATCTTATGAAAAGTTGGTTGTTTTTAATAAATCTTTTAAAATTCTTAAAAAGCTTCGAAATCTTTAAAAACTTTCATTTTGTCCTAAATTTTTTGAAATATTTTCAATTTTTTAATTATTTTTTAATCTTTTTAAAACTTGTAACCCTTCTAAATATCTTTTTAATAATTTGACATTTTTCTAGAAATTAAAAAAAAGTTGCCTAAACTTCTAAGCGTTCAAAACATTTTGCAGAATGATTCGTAATTTTCCTAACATTTTTAAAAAATATTTTGCATAATTTAAAAATTTCCTTAAAATATTTTGGATTCTTTTTTGAAAATTTTGGAAATCTTTTGAAATTTTTTGAAATTTTGTAAATATTCTCTTAAAATTAATTTTTCAGAATAAAAAACTATTTGAAATTTTCTAGGAAAATTTTCATATTCTCTTGAAATCTTTCAAAATTCTTCATAAGCTTCTAAACTTTTTGTTCGAAATCTTCAGCAATCTACATTTTTTTAATCCTTTTCAAGATTTAAATTATTTTCGAATTTTTTAAAAACTTCTAAATATCTCTTCGATTTACTCAATTTTTTCCAAACTTTTGTACGAATTTTCATTAATCTACATTGTATTTTAAAAGTTTTGAAATCTTCTTAAGATTACAAAATTTTTAAATACTGTAAAATTTTAAAAATCGTCTTAAAATTCTCCAAATTATTTTTCGACTTATTCTGAAATCTTAAAATTAATCCTTTAGAATAAAACCTGAATCATTTTTAATTTTCTGAGAAATCTTACTGTCGGTATCAGTAATTTTGTTGTTACCGCTACCGACTAAAACTTTTTAAGAAAATGATAACTTTCGAATTTATATTCCCGGTTAATTGCCGGGTTTATTTTAATTCCTTGCTATTTCCCAACTTTCCCGGTTAGTAGACACGTGTTGAATACAGTTTTGAACCCATTTGATTTTCATTTCTAGATAAGTGAAAATTTATCCTCGAATTTATTCGAGCTCGTATTTCAAATCTAACAGACTAAGTAAAATGCATAATTGAATTATGCATGTCACAGATGACTGAGTAATAAATAAGGTTTTTGAATGAGGAGTGTATAACAATGGGAAAGTTGTTTCGGTTGAGGAGCAGGTTCACAGAGGAAAAACCAACGAACCGTTCCCACATCTTTTCTGTATGGACTTATAGTAACTCTTTTAACTTTTGTATAAAAGTCATCAGTAACGGACGAGTGACGAAGAAAATTTTAATTGGGGGAGTACCTCACGAGGAAGTAAACACATGGGAGAAAGTTGAGAGAAGAAAAAGAAAGGAAGGTGAGAATGCACCATCTTCTGTTATCTTGATAATGCACACTTATGATAAAATTATCGTACAGTCGGAGGCGTAAACAAATAATGCATAGATAAGTATAAGATATAACTGAAACCTTCCTTATTGAAATAACTAAATTGGAATGCTTTCACATATTTTTCCTCAAGAGCATCCACTTTCAGATAATAACAGTTCGACGTTGGTATTTCAACCAAATTGAAGAAGATATCTATCCTGAAATCGAAAAAAACCAAGCCGAAAAACTTTATTTTCAAAATTCCCTGACTTTTCTCTGAGTAATTGTTAATTTTCTCTGACCATTAATATTCAAAGACCAGAAGAACCGAAAACCCCAAAAATGGCTTTTCTACCATAAAATATGAATTTTTAATCCAAATAGACTAAATTTCTGTCCAAATAGATGAACGTTCATCAAAACAGTTGATTTTTCGAATAACAAAACTAACTTTTTAATAAAATACTTGAATATTAATCAAAATAGTTGAATGCCAAAATAGGAATTTTCAACATAAAAGTTAATTTTCTACCAAAATAGTTGAATCTTAAACCCAAAAAAAAAATTGTCAACACACCTATTCATTTTTTAACCAAAACGAATGAGCTTTTAACAAAATTGTCAAATTTTCAACTAAACAATAAAATATTTTACAACAAATATAATCGTCAGAAGGCAGCACTTGCAAAGAAATAAATAAAAATATAAAGCAAATCAATTACTAACAAGAATATTATATCAGTGTAGCCGCAAAACTTCATTTTCGAAATTCCCTAAAGTTTCCCTGACCATTAATATTCAAATATCAGAATCTTCATCTTGCAACATTTCCAACATAGAATCTTTTATAAACGGAATTAAAGAATTTAAAATTAATATGTTAAAATTTCAAGTTCATCATCCTTGACAGTTATTTAAAAAACCACTTATAGAAATTCCTTGACTTTTGTAAGACTGAAATAAAAAAAGAATAAAATAAAGTCACTTTCAGATATTTTTTGTTCATATATATTACAACTATATTTTCGATAACAAATATCACTCACTTAAGAGTTAACTATAGTGGAGAAAATTGATATAACTAATAATTGATATAAGAAAAAAGCGAAAGTCAACTTTTTATATTTTTTTATATTGCAAGGCCGTTTAGGCAGAGTAAAAAGAATGTCAATGAACTGTTGTTATACAGGTATAAATTCAATCCGAAATATCTTTTCTGGTAATTTAGATCTCATGAAAAAATTTATTGGTCTTCAAATGAGAAAGAGTGTTTCGCTTTTAGTGCTTTTTGACTATAAAACGCTGCGGCGAAATAAGACATTTTTTTCGTAATTAAACTTTAGGAAAGGCTTTTTAACTC
Source organism: Andricus coriarius (assembly GCA_932066315.1). NCBI lineage: Eukaryota > Metazoa > Arthropoda > Insecta > Hymenoptera > Cynipidae > Andricus > Andricus coriarius. The sequence goes on along the minus strand of CAKNWT010205031.1, from coordinate 4,387 downwards.
CCAAAAGAAAGTATTCATCCCCATTAGAACTATGAATAAAAAACTTTTCTTCGATACGTCCTAACGGCTACCCTGAATCTAAATACATTTTTTTGTAAGCTAGACCTTTGTATATTTGATCAAAAAGTATAATCGTTTCATAATAATGATGTATCCGGAAATGTATAATATAAGTAATAAGTATGCAGTATGCACTATACATCCCACAAAACCATTATTCTGTCGCGTTCATATGAATAAACTAAAGCTTCCGCGACACGAAGAGACTTATTACGTCTCAAGAAGTCTGGAGGCGAATGAAGAAGTGAATGGTGCAAAGGAGAGATTCCTCTGCTCTGATAGATCACTCAGGAGGCTTAGGAGCTTCTTGTAACGGATGTGGATAACAAAGGTGTTACAGACCGAACATAAATTAAGGAGATTTTATCATATATTGGAAATTCAATACCACAAACGAAAGTTGCATTCCAGAGCAGAAAAAAGAAAATAAAACCGGCAGTGATGATCAAGAATAAATACAATCAACAATAAGCAACTGTTATTTTCACAATAAACTTTCGTTTTATATCATAAATCATAAAGGTACAAAGATGACTTTAGGAAATAAGACCTCTTCATACAAAGTCGATATGACTCTGCATGTAATTAATCATAAGTCATAAATCCATACGTGACCTTTTGCCCCAGATCTTTAAGCAAAACTTATTTTTCGTTCCCAGAACCTACACTTCTATTTTTTTATTACTCACACGTAATTACATCCTTTTTGTACATTTACATATGGAGAATCAAACCTTACTAAGTGTACCTAAATACCCCCTTCCACAGGAGACCGACAGATACTATAACTCTTTAACTTAACCCCAAGTACCCCAATTACCCCAAATACCCCAAATCTCAATAAGCCTCCAGGTAATGCCTGACGTACTCAACCCTGTGGAGTCCTTAAAACCCATACCGTCTACAACCGGAAGCACTCGCGTTCGCTTAAACATTTGGTCAGAGAAGTGGAAAACTACAGAAACCCAGAACTCCTACGCGCAGCCGGTTACCCACAGACAAGTTTGAATGTAGACGTTCACTATTTATATTTCCCTTCATTATTTTTTACCTGCCTCACATTCAAGAGAGTGGATCAATGAACTATACAACTCAACCTGCTCAGTTCATCTTGCCTTTTGAAAGCAAAACACACGTTGCACCGTGCACTCGAAAGCGGGTCATTCAAGACATGTCATGGACCAATCTCAGCAAGAAGATCGCTTTACCAATTTCAATTAACCGGGGCATAGCTATTCGATCTTCGAGAAACCGACACGCGATCACGTGCTTCGTGAACTGCTGCATTATTACCTTCCACTGGCAAAAACAATAATTTATGTTAAAATTTCCCTCAGGGGGTCGTCCATAAACTAGGTTACCAATTTTTATCTATTTTTGACCCCCTCCACCAGCAACGTAACGTAGCCAAAAGCTATCTTAAAACAGAAGAAATAGGGTGATTTTTAATGACAACAGGGAAATAATAGGGGAATAAATAATTTTAAAAAATGTATGTAAATATCATATTGAATTCAATATTAAAAACTTTAAATTCCCAAGATTTCGAGTGGCAATATATATTGCATTTTTAACAAAATAGTTCAATCTTCAACCAAAAAAGATTTCCTACCGAAAGAAATGATTTTTTGACACAAAAAGGCATCAACAAAATTAATTTTTAAACCAAACAGTTGCATTAACAACTAAATAGTTGAACTTTCGAGCAAACAAAAAAAAGATTTATCAACGAATTAGTTGAACTTTTACTCAAATAGTTAAATTTTCAAGCCAAAAGGACGAATTTTTTCGAAAACAGTTGAATTTTCAACAAAAAAGTTGATTTTGAATCACAGAAAGATGAATTTTCAACCAAGTAGTTGAATCTTAAACTGAAAAATATATTTTCTGAACCAAAAATGGAATCGTCAGATTTTCAGTTTAAAAATTAATTTTCAACATGAAAAACCTCATTTTTAACCAGTTGAATTCAACCAAGAAAGACAAATTTTTAACGCAATAGTTGAATCACCAATCAAATACATAAATTTTCAACAAACAAAATTAATTTTCTAACCAAAAAGACGAATTTTCAACAAAATACAAGAATTCCCTACTAAATAGTTTTTCAAGTTATAAAGAGTAAATTTTCAACCAAAAATAGAGTATAGCTAAATTTTCGGATAAAAAATGAATAATCGACAACCAAAAAAACACGGATTTTCAACCAAAAAGTTGAGTTTTCGACAGAAAAGATTAATTTTCCATTAAGAAGATTAATGTTCTACCAAAAAAAGACGAATGTACAATAAAATACATCAATTTTCTGCAAAATTGATGAATTTTGTAGCCAAAAAGACGAATTGCCTATAAAACAGTTGAATTTTCAATCAGAAAATATATTTAAAAAAAAGATTCAATCTTTTACCAAATAGTTAAATACTCATAAAAATAATTTAATTTTTAACCAAATAGTTTAAATTTCAACCAAAAATATAAATTGTCAACAAAAATGTTAATTTACAACCAAAAATATACATTTTCAACAAAAATGTTGATTTTCAACCAAATAATGCATTTTTGAAAAAGTAGTAGCATTTTTAACCAAAAAGGAGTAACTTTAAACAAACCAGAGTAATTTTCTAACAAAAAAGATGAATTGTCAACTAGAAAAGATCAATTTTCAATTAAAATGTTCAATTTTGAGCTAAAAATGGAATAGTTACATTTTCAGTTAATAAAATTAATTCTCAAAAAAAAAAAAAAAATGTTAACAAGATAGTTCAATTTTCAACCAAAGAGATAAATTTTCAATTAAAATTATGAATATTAAAAAAAATGAATTTTCAAAAAAAGAGTTCAACATTCAACCCAAAAGATGATTTTTTAACCAAGAAGATTAATTTTATGAAAATGGGAAAGTTATATTTGCAACCAAAGAGCTGAATGTTCAACCAAACAATGAATTTTTAACAAAGTAGTTTAATTATCAAGCAAATAGTTCAATTTTTGACCAAAAAATGACTTTTTAACCAAATAGTTGCATTTTCAACGAAACAATTAAATTTTTAACCAAATAGTAGAATGTTTAACCAAACGAGATGAATCCCGAACCAAAAATATAATACAGTTGACTCTTTAACCAAAAATAGTTGCACGTTCTTATTTGGTTCTATTAATTAAGTTTCATTTAGGTGAAAAAACGAGAAAATAGGGGAAGTTTTTCAAAAACAGGGGGAATAAAATTTTTGAAAAAGGGGAAAAGAAGGGAATAGGAGAAATAAAGAAAAGTCCGAAACATGAAAGTGATTTTCAAACTCTTAAAGTATAATTGAACTGTTCTGTTGCTAAGCTTAAACTCGTAACATTACTTCCACTAACCCCTCCCAACCACTCTTAGCAGACCATAGTTTCAGTAAAGGATCACTCAAATCACACCAAAAAAAAAAGATTCCGGTCGTTATTTCCCGATTCCAACCAATTTCCCAGAAACGCATTCAAACAATTCAAACTTTCTCTACGGTTTAAAATATTTAAATTGAATAAGAATTACAAATTATCAACTTTAGGAACGATTGTGAGAAAGTTTTGACAATAAGAAAATCCTTAACTTAATATAACGGTCCGCATTGAACAATTAAAAATTAAAATCTCTAATTATCACGAACCAACACTAATCAACTAGGTACATTTCCATAGATAAGATTTCATCAAGCCGCCTTCATTTTTAATTATCTTTGTCTGCCTGATTATGTGGAAGTTACATTGACTATGCATGCATATGAAGATAGAAACCCGGACCTTGGATATAATTTAATGCCTCAATTACTGTTCATAACTGGTCAGCCTTTTTTGGATTAAGTCTTTTCTGAAAAATTTCAGAGTAGCACAAGATAACCTCAAATCGATTGGAAAATTTAAATCGATCTAAATTTCCGATTAATAGATTTTGAATATTTGCAAGGTTGCCACAGACTAATGTGCTCGAAATAAGTCTAAAAACTGACTACTATTCACACAAAAAGAGGCCTGTAATGTCAATATATAAACACATATCTACTCAAAAATGTCGATTCCATCACACACTTAATTTATCGACTTGTATTTAGAATGATTAGATGAAATTCTATTTCTGAATTCGGGGATGAAAACTAAGATCATGCAATTGCTAGAATAAATTTTACAATTAAGGTTCAGACAAATTGTAATTTAGTTTAGAACCAAAAAAGTATCAATTATAATAATTACAATTGTAATATTGCAGACTAAAATTCTTTTAAAATAAGACAAATTCGGTGATTTTTAACAAAAATATAGCGAAATAAATGAATTCTCGATGAAAAATGTA
>CAKNWT010205026.1:0-18767 GCA_932066315.1 Andricus coriarius | reverse complement strand
TTATCAAAAATTCATCTTCCTTGATTGAAAATGATCTTTTCTGTTAAAAATTCATCTTTTCCGATTTAAAAGGCTTTTCCTATTTAAAATTCAACTGTCTTCTAAATAATTGGCCTTTTTGTCTTGCAAATTCAAATATTTGATTAAATTTTAATCTTTTTTGTTTGAAAATTCGAAAATTTGATTGAGAATGCATCTCTGTATGCTGAAAATTTAACTCTTTGCTTAGAAATCCACCTATTTGGTTAAAAATCGAATTATTTTCCGAAAATTTAACTATTGTGGTAAAGTCATTATTTTTTATCTTAACTTCAACTATGTTGTTAAAAAATTTGTTTGAATGAAAATTGTGTTGTTGTCGAAAAGTATCTTTTGTGTTAAAAATTCAACTGTCTTTGACAAAATTCGTCTTTTTTGCTTGAAAATTTTACTATTTTTTAAAATCTTTAATTATTTTTTGGAAAAATCGTCTCCTTTACTGGAAAGTTCATCTATTTGTTTGCTATTGCAAGAGTTTGATAGAAAAATAATTTTTTTTTAATTCGTCTTTTCGTGTATAAAATTCATCTCTTTGGGTAGAAAATCTTTTTTGGTTAAAAATTCAACTATTTTGTTGAAAATGCAATATATTTTTTTTACCTTGTATAAAAAATAAAACAACATTTTATGTGAATTTTGTGCGTACATTTTTCAAAGCATGGAATATCAAGAGACAGTATTGTTTGGTTCATTAGTTTTAATATAAATTCGCAGTATAAATTTGTCTTGATAATATAAATTATATAACATAGATACATAAGAAAGTCGTTTGTAATAACTTTACTCATATTTTTCTACTTTTTATATTCTCAGGATAAATATAGGCTACACATTTTATATTAAAATTAATGAACCGAAAAAATTTTGTCAACCCCTTGAAATTTTCAGTTACAGTGACTGAAAATTCCGAAACTGTAACAGAATTTTCCGAAACATGTGACTGAAGCTGTATGTAGTTACCGTTGCTGAAATTTATGTTACAGTTTAAGAAAATTTAGAAACGGTTTCTGCATAAAGCTTTAGTGACGTGTCTCTGAAAATTCCTACAGAAATTTCTAACAGTGTGTGTTTGTGCTAAATTTATTATAATATATGTTAAGAAAGAGCTCAATTGATTGTTTTTAATTTGTGGCTTCAAATACTCGGGAGGGATCCTGAAAACAGAATCATGAAGAAACAGGAGAGTACCAGCATTTCACCACGAAAATTGTTTGGGCTAGTTTTGGGGTTCTTTGATTTTTGAGAGCCACCTCAAAAATTTTTTTTCACTCCAGCGAAAAGAACGTTTTCTGCACTTTGTTGAAGTCCGCATAGGACACGTCATTTCCATTTTATGACTTGTACTCGAATAAAGGAAACGTCCTCGCCTTACATAATGCAACGACTAAAGTATCCAGACGAGAGGTACATGGGTAATGCAGCGAAAAATCTGAAGAGAAAGAAAATTTTGTGTTTTATTTCGTGAAAATGTGCTTGCATTCATAGTCGTCAGGATACATGATGAGATTTACGTTATCTTGTTCATATGAGAGAAGTATTACGGTTTAAAATGCAGATTACAATATCACTGGGAAAAGTAGATTATAATATTTAAGAGGGGGTATTAACTCGCGTATCAGACGCTAAACTCAATGCAGTAGAAGAAAGTTGATTAAGAAAAGTTTTCGCAAAAATTGCGTTAACCTGAATGACATATTTTTATATTTTCTTAATTTTTGTATTAAGAAAAATGACAAAATATTTTCTTTCGGTGCTACAACTCGAACGCTGGACCCTTATGATCCAGATGCAACACTCTATCCAATAGGAAACAAGCACAATATTATTTAACTCTACCAAAATAATGCTTAACTTTCCCCAAATGCCTGTATGTCCCCGTTGAGGAATGTCAGTACTGATTTTTAATTATTTTAATCTATTTCAGTTTAAGAGAAGAAACATAAATATTCTACAACAACCAGATTTTTCGAATTCAGTAATATTTTAATGTGAACAAGTGTACAACTAAAAAATCTATATAACTGCAACTTATTTGATAGATATTACAAAATCGACAACAGTATTATTAACAATTAGGTACTTTCAGTACCAGTGAAGTTGCCGGATACCTAGGACTGCACTTTGCGTCACTTAAGTCAGTTTTTCTGGAATAATCTCCTGCATTTACGTACATAAATGTTTATCGCAACAAGTGATAAATGTTGACGAAAGACATGAATTGTATTTTGGTTTGGCCGGAGGTCAAAGCGAATAGTAAAACCACGACGAGCTAGATTTTTGAAAGCTTCTGTGAAAAGGTTAAGATGCCAATTGTTAAATCAATCGGACGAAGCGAGCAAAATTGGGACTCAAAAGAGGCCCCATCTTGACAAGAGCACATCGCATGAATTTAGGGAACAGAAGAAGATGTGGCTAAGAGAACCAACAATCTCCTATAGCAATGCCCTTTCATGTCACCTAAAAGTGGTCATTGTCATCGAAGGGTTTCCAATAACCAAACTCGATGACGTCCAGGGCAGTATTGTTGAAGCGGCATTAGAAAAGAAAATCGATGAGGTACAACCTGGTGAAATCATCTCAAGATCTGAAGATTGCCGCTTCAAAAATTATGCTTTTATCATCATCTGATGGGAAGAAGTGCCAAAAGCTTGGCTCATGAAAGCTGTTGGCGGATTACCACCTTGGGCGAGAGCTAAACTCAAAGTGATCCACACCCAAGACCTCCCAAGGCTAAATTCCAAAACGTTAGTTGTAATGCCTGCAACTAATTGGCAATGGTCCTTGCTGTAATCCCATAAGAAATAATCCCATGGGTTCATATCTGACGAGTGGGGCATCGCTCCGTCATGCATGAGTTGAAATTTCGTAAGTAGGCTGTTTTTGTGCAATTCTTTGAATAGGAACGACATTTACCAGCAGAACCATGTTTAACAATCAATTCCAAATTTTGTTTTATTAAGAAATGTCGAACCAGGAATATGGAGTGATATTTAATTGATTTGAATTGGACCCCAGTTCTGATGAATTTGCTTTCTTAAATCTTCCGATTGAAATAATTTGCATTCAATCGATACTTTTTTCCTGAGGAGTGACTACTAAAGATCAGAAACCATATTAAATCCACGAATCTCATTACCAGAATGCAAATAGTTTGCACAAACCTTTTTTATTAGACTCTGTAAAAAGTACAGTCAATAGAAAATCAATACATAATCGCCTTCTTGGTGATCACAAACTATCTTTGGGAGTGACTATGATAGCCACTGAATATTTACTGGAGCCACGTTGACTCAGGTGGATAAACATGATCTTTTCAGTTCTTTTTATATTTAAACACAGAATGTCTCTAAAAACTAAAACATTATATGAATGTTAATATCTATTTTAAGAAATTTAGTGAATACATTTTTTCCTTGAAACTGACTAATCAAATGTAAATATCTCGGAGCGACTACCTTGACGCCTTTAATTTATGAGATAACGACTATGCGGTACATGTGTTTTATATTTGGAATAAGCGCGACAATCTTGATTGGTTACGTTGTGTCTCAAATTCTTCATTAATACCTTCATCAGTTTTTCCTCTAATTTATTAAGATGGTGATTCTTCAGACTCTGGTCTTATCCTTCTTATTGATCCTCAATTCTATTGGTAAATATAGTAATATATGTAATACATATCTATAATTTAAATCATATTTTTAGTCTATACGCAAATCAGGATTTGTGAGATCGCGTATGAATTTTATCGCAACTTATATTTTCTTCCAAACATATGGTAACTCTTAACCGTACAAGTGCAAAGGTTGTACACTCCAAACTGTGCATATCTAAATTTAAAGATCAAATGTCTAAGTACACGCATCTAGTAGCACATATAGTATACTTCTAAATTTGCAGGTGCAACTTTACATATTCCAGGGTCAAAAAGTCTTGTCGGGAGCAGAATATGAATGTTTAAGACAGATTACACATAGGTCTATACCCCAGTCTTTAGTTGGTATTTCTTTTACAAGGGTCAATTTTTAGCTTCTTTGAGTTGAATTCTTTACTACATCATTATTAGAACAATAAAAATCCCACACAAAGAAAAGACCTTCATTTCTCCCATTATTCAGGTTTTGTTCTAATTTACAGAAACTGTAATCTTCTGATTATATTCTGATCGGAGAGAAATAGACTGTACCAACGCTTAAAAAATGTCAGCTAGAAATTAAGTGGCGACCCTAGCGGACGCTGTTTCATGCAATGTCCATACTATTGTTATATTTATCAGATATTCATTTTTATATCCACGAGATGAGAGGACAAGAAATCCACGAGATCCACGACACCGGCAGTGGTGTGGAATTCCCAGCTGAAAATTCCTGTACAGGAAGCACGGAGGATTGTGGACATGTTGCTGAAAACGATCCTGCACACGAACCTGTACAGGTAATCTTGACGGTTCCAGTGCAGGAATTTGGCGAACGAACCTGAATCGACAAAGGAACCTTTGAATGATCGAGTATAGGTTCCTGTACAGGTTCCTTTAAGATGTAAATTGAGGCACGGGTTCCTGAACAGAAACACGAATGGGGGTCCTTTACGGAAAGCCGTCGCGAAAACTCATGTTGCTTACAGCTATAAAGTTGCTTTCCTTTTATTGCCTTGAAGATCGAGCTTACTATCGAGAGAGTGATTCCACTAGCGAACCTTCGCGGATTAGTTACCATGCAGGTTCACGTATAGGATCATGAGCAAGTTCCTGTACATGAACCCCGTCTCAAATACTCGGTGGAAGAACCTATACAGGATCATTCAAAAGTTAGCTTTCATGCAGGTTCCTCTACAGGATCATGTACGGTTTCCTTCGCCAAATTCCTGTACAGGAACCATCAAGATTACCTGTACAGCTTCGCGTGCAGGTTGAAGTTCAGGAACATGCACAGGATCCTCCGAGGTTCCTCTACGGAAAATTTCGACTAGGTTCTGCATGTTATATAAACACGTCCGTTAATAAGAATGGACTCTTGCCGAACGAAACTGACTTGAATTGGCGATTGACGAAGACGGAGACAAACTGAGTTTGAGCCATGTTTGATCGCAGTTTGCATTTTTGGACAGCTCCGTTTTGGCAACAAAATGAGCCAAGTTTAGTATTTTCAGGTATTGGGTGTTTAAACTCAAAATACGGTTAATATCGGATCACTTAAATCTACATATGCCTGAAGGAATTTTCATCAGATGCGATAGAAAAATCATTGCATTTTCCTAAAGTCATCGAATTCGCTAGGAACATAAATTTTCCCACATTTGTTAATTTCGACAAAAGTTGGTGACTTTTATTTTTCCTATATTTCAGCTCGCAATACTTTTTACAAATACCAACCAGTGAATTGGCTATTTTTCAAATAAGTATTCCGAAATTAAGCATTTTGCTTCAAAGGCCTCTCAATTGAACCACGTTTGAAAAATCTGAAGTCTCAGCTTTAAAGCGTTTACGCAATATTTGTCTTTCAGGAATAAGAAATTTGACTTCATATTTAAATTTAAAAAATGTTATGTACAACTTAAAATGAATTTGGAATTTTCCGTTCTTGAAGATTTTATTGTACAATTCGCAAACATTTAAATATTCAAATTTACGCTCCTTGATCTCTGGTTGATCATAAATCTTCGAATTAAAAAATTTTTAATTTTTCAACCATTTTAATTTAAAACTGAATTCGCTGTTTTTAAAATAATTATAACAAAATTTATCATATTCATTTACAGCCCTTTTAATGAAGCCAGGTTTGATCAGCCTCAATTTTAAAACGTCTTCAAAATATTTGACTACGAAGAATCAGAAAGTTTCAAAAAACTCTCAGAAAGGGTATATTTATCAGATTGAAAAAAATTTCGACCTGAGTCATCACAAGTAATAGAAACTGAACAATAATTTATTTTGTCAGACAATTCGGAATTTGTTCAAACTTAATCAATTTATTCAAACATTGTTCGAATCTAAAATAGCCCACTTTTAACTAATTCAATTTGAAATTTTGTAATTGAAAAAGAACAATTTTTAAATATTTGTGAATATTGGACTATTCGTTTAAAATGAGAAATTATAAATCAACTATTAAAAGATTTAGAAGTTTAGGAAAAAAAGTTATATCGTTCAATTTTTAATGTATGAATCTTAAAATTTCTTAGAATGAAATTTTTCAGTTGTAAAGTGTAAAACGCTTTTATTTTATATTTGTAAATTATTGAGAGTTTGTATTAAAAAATTTAAACAAAAAATTGTTCTGCTTTTCCACATTTTGATTACATTCAATGATGTATTTTATGTTTATTAATCGCCGCAAAATTTTTTTGGAAGCCGGTTTAAAAGAAAAAACTTTTTAGAATCCATTGAAATTATGTCAAATTATATTAAATACCTTAAACTTTCTTGCAATCCCGTAAAATCCTTTAAAATGTTTTGATTTTCTTTGAAAATTCGTTAAATTTGTTAAAGTTTTCTGAAATCCATAATATTTTAGTATCCTTTGAAATACCTTAAATTCTCTTGAAATTATTTGAATTCTAAAATCTATACAATCCCTGAAAATTTCTTGAATCCTTCAAAAATTTTTAAAGTCCATTGAAGTCACTTGAAATATTTTTAAATTATTTGAACTACCTTACATTTGATGCAAATCCATTGGAATTCCTTAAAATTTGTGTAATCTCGTAAAATATCTTGAATTGTATAATCATTATTTCAAAAAACAGTCAAGGTGTGCAAATTTAAATCGTTAGAAGTTAACGGGTTGTACTCATTAAATTGTCAAGGCTGGGCAATTCCAAATGGATATTCATCGAATTATATTTAAACAGTAATTTTATATAATATATTGATTATCGCGGAGGAATATAGCACAGAAACCAAAAGCAAAACGTAACCCTAATTCTATTAGGCGTTTGCGGATTTGAATAATCCGGTTTTAAGGGTTAAATAGTTGTGAATAACAATTGCAGAACAAAGAGAGAAAATGCAGCAACGAATTTTCATATAAAACATCTGAAAGTTAAAAACACAAGACTTGACTCATTGCGTTTCCAAAATGTAGTTGTGAAAAATGAAGACTGTGATCAAACACGGTTGCTAGTTATTACTCTATTTTCCTCCGATCATAATATAACTAGAACACTGTAAAGTACATAACGCGAAAGCGAAATCTTCCTATCGCGTGAATACGTTCAAAAAATTGAGTTGAGTTTAATCATATAACAACATACGATTATCTACCCTTAGAAAATTTAATTCTCTGTTTCTTGTTGCAGATTTGAGTTCAGAGTTCGATTGTTTGCCTGACGGCAGTCCCATTCCTGGTGTTCCTCGTTTCCAAACTTTTTATTCTTCTGACAGACCTGATTCTCCGGTCGCGCCTTCTCCTGCTGCTGCGCCTCCTCTTAGTTTAAAGTCCAGGACTCCTCTTGAGAGACATCATTCTCTAGTCAGGCTTCGTTCTCCTGCCGGGACTCATATTCGTGCAAGGGCCCCGTATCCTCTTCCCAAGCATAGGTCTTTCCTTATACTTGGGTTTGAGCAGAAAGACCTTGAATTTATTCGGCTTGTTCCCCACTCCAATCCGCAGCGGCAGTACGAAATTCGAAGATACACTTTTCCTGCCGATAAACCAATTGAATTGAGAGCAGCACTTCAAACACGTGCCCCCATGCCAACCACAGAACAAAGAGTGTTAACAACAACCAATGGAGATGTCGTTGCAATATTGAGAACTAATACAATTCTTCGTGGAATATGGAATATGGATGGAAAACGGGTCGGCATAAACATGGCAAGCGGCGCAGTGTTCGAATTGAGCTCAGCATTAGTCCGTGAAACTCCATTAGGCCGAAGCTTCCGAATACCAAAGAATTTTGATGTGATACGTTTGAGTCGCGCATGAACCACATTTGTGCACATAATTATTTCATTTAAAATGAATGTAAACTTATCCAATATTATTTATGATCCGAAGTCAGATCAAAGTATTACATGCCTTGCAAGTATCTGGGAACTAAAATGAATAATATATAAATAATAAATTACGAGAAATTTGTTTTTTATTCCCTTACGAAAATATTTTACGAGGAAAATTACTATAGGCTAATGATATCAATAAAAATACAAATATCTTATAAATTAATAATGGGACAAAATCGATAGTCGGGACAGGCAATGGGCAAAGGCTTCGAAAAACTCAAACATCGAATTGATAATATTCAAAAGGACTGCAAAGCCATTGATGGGAAGATAAAAATGTTGAAGATCGATTTTCTGTATTAGAGGAGCGAGTTAGCCAGGCAGATATTACGGCGAGCGAAACAATACCACTGGGACAGGACAGTGAGAGTGATTGCAATTCCTGTATCCATGAACTGATAGAGATAGCAGAAGGAACAAATTCATGATTTTCGGTGTGGCAGAAGTTGAGGAGAAGCTTACAGCAACTAATAATTTTGGTTTAATTTTATTGACAGAAACTTGGCTGAGCCCAAGGAATAACTCTACAGAACTATTCGAAATAAATAAATATATATGCTACCGATATGATAGAATAGGAAGAAATGTATCAGAAATATCTAAAAACTTCTAATCTCTAACAGTAGTTGTTCTATACAGGGTGTCCCAGTACTCAAGGTACATCTTTATATTTTTGAATTCCGCATAAAAAATGGAGTTGAAAATAATGATAAAAATTTGTTGCAAAGTTATTAATTAATGAGTAATTGAAAATTAAAGATTAACCAATCGGAAGCATGCGTTAGATGGACGACAGTCGATGTGTCACTGATGAGGGTGTGTGCGCAAAAATTTTTTTCGCATTCTCTCAAATCTACTCAATTCTCTGAATTCTTCTCAATTGTCTAAATTATTTTTAATTCTCTGAACTCTTTTAAATTCTCTGAAACCTTTTGAATTCTTTCGTATTTTCTGAATTATTTTGAAGTCCTTTAAATTTTTTGTTTAATTCCGTGAATTCTTTTGAAGCTTGTGAATTCTTTTGCACTCTGTGAATTCTTCCGATGTTTCTAAATTCTTCCTAATTCTTTGAATTCTTCTTATTTCTAAGAATTCTTCAGCTATTCTCTGAATTATTCCGAATTTTCTGAATTCTTCCAAATTCTCTTAATTCTTCCAAATTCTTTGAATTCTCTGAATTGTTTAAAAATTTTCTGAACTCTCTAAACTGTTTTGAATTTTTTGAATTCACGATATCACTGAATTTTCAAATTGTTTTTAAATTATATTTAAATCCTTAGAATACACGTTGAATTATTTTAACTTTAGTTGAATGTTTTTGATTCTATAGAATTCACACGAATTCTACAGAAATTTTAAAGTTTTTTTTTTCAAAATTATCTTTAAATCTTGATAAAACACTATGAATTGATCTGAATTTCTGCATCTCTTTTGTATTCTATGAACTCTCATGAATTATTCTGAATTTTCTGATAATTTTTGAATTGTCTGAATTCTTTTGAATTCTGAGACATATTTTAAATTCTATTAATTTTTTTGTATTATCTAAATTTTTTTAAATAATCTAAATTTATTGTGAATTCTGTGAATTCTTTTGAAATCTGTGAATTATTCGAAATTCTCTGAATTCTTCTAAGTGCTCTAAATTCTTCTGAACCATTAGTATACATCTTGAATTAATTTGAACTCCTTCTTTTGACTATTTTTGATTCATTTGAAATCTTTAGAATACACGTTGAATTACTTTAACTTTCTTAGAATATTCTGAATCCTGTAGAATTTCACAGAATTCGAAACACTTGAATGAATTCAAAATAATGCAACGCGTATGCTAAAAATATCAAAAGAATTCAGAAAACTGAAAAAGAATTCAGATAATACGAAAGAATTGTAGAAATTCAAAATAAAATTATGGTGTATTGCAAAGGTTTTAAGAGAGTTTTAAGAGAATTCAGAAAATTCGAAAGATTTAAAAGTAAGTAAAGGTAAATAACTTTAAATGTATTATAATAGTTTAAAGATAATCAAAAAACATCAACAGATTTTAGTGATCTTGTAAGAATTAAAAAATTCAGAACAGTTCAAATAATTCAGAAAATTTCAAGAGAATTCAGATAATTTAAAAAAAATACAATACAAAAGAAATCATAGAATTCAAAATATTTCAGAGAATTGAAAAGAATTCAGACATTTCAAAATTTATAACAGAATTTAGAATAATTCAGGAGGGTTCAAAAAATACGAAAGACTTGGAGAACGTTAGAACATTTCATGGTGTATGGTAAAGGTTGCAAGATAATTAAAAAGAAATTTCAATTCTGAAGTATTCTTTTAAATTCCACAGGCTTGAAAATATTCAAAGAAAGTTTATATAATTCAACATGTATTCTAATGAATTCAAGATAATTAAAACAATTTTATTTTATTTCAGTGATACCGTGAACTCAAAAAATTCAAAGCAGTTTAGAGAGTTCAGAAAATTTTAAAACAATTCAGATAATTCATAATAAATCAGGAAATTCAATGAATTTGGTAGCATTCAGAGAATTTGGAAGAAATCAAAGAATAGTGGCAGAATTCAGTAGAATTAAAAATAATTCAAACAATTAGGAAGAATTTAGAAAATTCGGGAGAATGCACAAAGTGCAGATAAATTCACAAAATTCAAAAAAAAAAAAATTAGAGCATTTCAAAAGAATTTAGAGAATACAAAAGAATTCAAAAGTTTTCAGCAAATTTAAAAGATTTCAGAGAATTTAAAAGAATTCACACAATTGAGAAGAATTCAGAGAACTCGGAAGTATTCAGAGAATGGCGGAAGAATTTAAAGAATTAAGAATAATTTAGAGGATTCAGAAGATTTCACAGAGTGCAAAAGAATACACAAACTTCAAAAGCATTCATAGAATTAAAGAAAATTATGGAATTTCAAAATAATTTAGAGAATACAAAAGAATTCATAGACTTCAAAAGAATTAAAAAAATTTGAAATTCAGAGAATACAAAAGATTTGGAGAAATTCAAAATAATTGAAGGTGTACAGTAAAGGTTCCAAGAGAATTGCAAAAAACTTTAAAAGAATTCAAAGTAGCACAAGTGAATTCTAAGAATTTGTTCGAATTTTACAGAATTAGAAATACTCGAGGGAAGTTAAAATAATTCAACGTATATTCTAAAGGAAAAGGTATTTTCTGAGAATCTCGTCTCTCAGTTGCCGTGTGAAGTTGCACCATTGATATTCACAACCTCCTGCGAATTTAAAATTACTCTTTTGCGCACACACCCTCATCAGTGAGACATCGACTGTCGTCCATCTAACGCATGCTTCCGATTCGTTAATCTTTAATTATTAATAACTCATTATTTATTAACTGTACAACAAATTTTTATTATTATTTTCAACTCCATTTTTTATGAGGAATTCAAAAATGTAAAAATGTACCTTGAGTACTAGGACACCCTGTAGGTATATACCTACGTCGTTCAAGTTTAACGAATTTGTATTATTTACAGAGGAAATAGCTTTCTTAGGATCATTATATCAGAGAAAATTTATTATTGCTGGAGATTTCAATATAAGAAACTACAATGATTCTTCTGAAGGTTTTCTCTCAGATATTGGAACGGAAAACTATGCGGAATTGCTGGATCTATGGATTTAACCCAACATAACAAAATCTTGAACTATACCAATAGACGTTTAGACTTACTTTTTGTGAATACTACGTGTACAGTAGAAATCGCTTCAGATACTATGGTAAATGATGATAAGTACCATCCTTCAAAACCGCTTTAATTTAAAAAAAGGAGACTCTTCGTGTCTATACTTAAACTTGGCTCAAATAAATTGGAATCAGTTGTATAAGATTAATGATTCGGAGGAAGCGCGCAATAGCTTTATGATGTAATACTCAAGGAAATGTGTGAATCTGTTCCTACTCTAAGGTTTAACTCCTCTGCCAATCATTACCCTATCTGGTTTTCTAATACATTAAAAAACTATTTAAAAATCAAATACAAATTGCGAGGTCATGTAAGAAAATCTGCTGCTGATATAAAGGCTCTCAATACAATTTGCAAAATCGTTAAAAAAATGGCCAAAGATGATCGTATGAATTATTTAGCACATTCAGGAAACTCTGCAGAGTGATCCAGGGAAGCTTTAGAACATAGCCCTAAAGTTAAAAAATGAAACAAGGATTCCTGGAATCATGAAGTATGAGGGTTCTAAATTGTATGAAGAGGGGGAGATTATTGGAGAGATTATTGGAGTATTTGCAGAAATCTTTGAGAGCGTCTATGCGGAAGATGAAATGATGACAGATACAATAAAAAGATTTCAAAATAAACAGACAGCTGAAATTTATAGAATGCATAGCTTTATTCTTAAGGACTGGTGCCCAATGTTAGTTGAACCACTTACTTATATTTACAATATTGTTCTCAAGAGTGGAATTTATCCATCACAATAGAAAGACACGAATGTGTGCCCAGTTTTCAAGGAGAATAATAAATCCGACCTAAAAAAAATATCCTAATTCAATTGTAATCAACTTTTCAAAAGTGAATTTACAGAGTATACCTCGCAAACGCTAAAGAGTCAGGAGTCTATTTCGATTTCTCAAAGGCTTTTAATAAAGTGAACCACAGGCTATTATTAATAAAATTACTTAACCTTAATCTGCTACCGACCAATCTTGTTATACTAATTAAGAATTTTCTAAGGAATAGGAATCACTATGTTCAGTTTGCAGGTCACTCTTCTGAAATTTATCAGCGTAAATCGGGAGTCCCGCAGGACTCAAATTTAGGACCTATTGTTTATATTGTCTACAGTAATGATGTCACTGACAAGATCACATAAAAAATGATATTATATGCGGACAATACGAAGATACTTAGGAGAATAAAACAAGTAGGTGATTGTGTGCAGCTATAGAATGATCTGGACAATTTTTATGAATGCCGTTTAAAGAAAAAGCTGCCTCTTAATCTAGAAAAAAGTGCAGTTAAAAGATCCAACATCTCTGTAATGTTATCTTCCATGCTTCCACCTTCAGACAACGTTACTATGCATATATGCTCGAGCATAAATATCTAACTTGATATCTGTTATTAATTTGTTTAATGTTGTAATTCTTTTTTTGATTGATCTTCAGGTTTCATTGGTGATCAAATGGTTTCCGCCTAATCTTCATTCTCCTTGAAGGTTTCTCTCTGTTTTTGAGATTCAGGCGCTATCCTTTTCGTTGGAGTAGGGACTTAGGTAGTAGCGTGAAGCTTCTTTGTTGTGCATGCTCAGACATTTTTCCTCTTAGTTCAGCAACAACGAAGGTGCAGGCTGGTGTAGCCATTCGGATTGTTTGAGCAATTTAAACTCAAATGTGCTTTTCTAGAACATTCAGATCTCTTTGAGTTTTTCCATGTGAACTTTGAAGTCAGTGTTTCTTTCGCTTTCGGCTCTTTGTTAAGTGATTTTTCCTACTCGATTAACTCCTAGTGTTGTGGGAAGTAACGAGTCGAATGACGTGTAACTTCCGATAGCGTCGAGATCGATCGGTCATAGCTGCCGCAGGCTACATTTCGGGACTAGCGGACTCATATCTCGGATTACATTGATAAGGTATTTAGTAGCTTTAATAATAACGGTGAAAAATTATCTCGCTTTTGCGCTGATATTGAAATTGATGTACAATTGATGATTGTATTAAAATCAACGAGAATTCAAGTAAGTGGAAACAATAAGTAATATTGAGACTGCAGTCTTCTTATATTATAATAAGACCTTTTTTACGGTCGAATGGCGTCGCTTTAAATTAAGAGGGTGCTGATCTCTCGCTTCCCAAGCTGGCGGTAACTATTTCCTGAACAATATTGATGAGTTCTGGTGCTAACACCCCGGATAGAATAGACATTTCTCTAAACATTTCTGGAACATTCCAATAGAAGGTTCGGGAAATTCGGAAAAATTTTTAAGAACGAATCCCGGAGGTAGGTTAAATATCCACGTATCGTCCATTGGAATGATCCACGAATGTTCACGAGAAATTCTGTGCTATCCGGGACTATTATCAAGCCAAACCTCTCGCATAGTTTTGTCACGCACAGTGTTAATCAGTCAATTATCCTCCACTAACAGCCCGATATTTGCACGAGCTTGATTGTTCCGTTAGGTCCATGCTTCATCCCCTGGATTTAGAGAGTTTTTTATAATTACGTCTAATAATTTGCCCTTGATCAATAAAAGTTCTATTTTGTACTTCCATATTTGATCATTTTCATTGTTTAACTCGGCCAATGAAAAAAGAAATCGGGTACTGCCTCTCTCAGTTTTATCAATGCCGATCGTGTACGAAACCAAAACCTTAAAATAAAACCTTATGCAAATGCGAAAGAACTGTCTCCACTCACTTTAATTTAAGATTTTTCTTTAAAAATATGGCCTGACTACAATGGCTAACAAAATATTATTATTCATAGCCACAAACAGTTGGCGAAATCAATCACTATACATTGTTTACTTGAAAAAAAAAATTGAACAACCTTGATCATTTTTTTTAACGGGTAGTAAACTATATGAAAGGAATTTAAAAAGAGTGTAGGTGGTTTTCACTCGTTGTCTAAAGGAAACCATTTCACGCTGTTAGAATATTGTAAATGTACAATCTTTGAGGCACTGTTAGAAAATGTTTTTAATTTTCCACTCACAGTAGTTTTCATTATTAAGCTATGATATG
The DNA here is from genome assembly GCA_932066315.1 of Andricus coriarius. Classification (NCBI taxonomy): domain Eukaryota; kingdom Metazoa; phylum Arthropoda; class Insecta; order Hymenoptera; family Cynipidae; genus Andricus; species Andricus coriarius. Next base: position 3,989 of record CAKNWT010205026.1, on the reverse strand, counting down.
TTATTTTCTTTGCGTGTAGTTTCCACTAAATTTATTATTAATGCGATAATCATAAAATAATTGATCGAAATACAAAACTGAAATTGAAGTTATATTTCGTTCCTGGAATTTTCATCTTTTGTTTTCTTTTTTGGAAAAAGTTTCCCCTACAAGTCATATTTTAGTGCTGGTTAATATATAAGCAATCGTTTTGCAGTCTGTTTGTATTATTTTAAATAAATGAAGATGGTGACAAATTAAAACGAAAACTTCGAGACTAGCGTTTTATCACCCCAAGAAGAAAATCAGAAAATTGGCTCCAAAAAAGTGCTGTTTATGTAAAGTGATGTTGCTAAACCTGCACAGATCTCCTCATCAGACTAAATAATAATCATTATTATCAATATAAATAAGGTTGAAAAAAGTTGAAGATATAGCCCAAAAAATTATATTGTCATGGGCTCCGATTCGGACAAATCTCCTTGAATTATTTTCAAACTCTTTGAATCGAAACGAAATTTAATGCCACAAATTTAAAATTTGCTTTTCTTGAGTTTTTTAAAACCAGGAATATCAACCTAGTTGGCTCGGGCAGAAAAAATTGATATTTTCAGTTCTTTGAAAATTTTTAAACAGTTACTGTAATCTAAATCATTATATATTTCTTGATAACACTTTTTAGGTGTTCAGTAACTACAGTTTTTTTTTTGAAACTCTAATGAAATGTAAATATCTCATAAGGAAAAAATTAACATCCCTTATCTATGAGATAACGACACTGCGATGTTTGTATTACGTAATCCAATGAAACACCACAATCTTCATTAGTTACATTGTGTACTCAAATTCTTGAATATTTATCAGTTTTGCCTTTAGTTTGCAAGGATGTGGATTTTCAGTACTCCTACCTTATCCTTAGTGATCATGCTCAACTCTATTGGTACATATAATAATATATGAAATACTTTTCTATAACTTTATTTGAGTTTGTATTAAAAAATGGAATTCGAAATATGTCTTCGTGGATACGTTATACGCACATATATTAGACTCTTAACTATGCACGTCTAACTTCAAAACTTCAATTTCTAACTATACGCGTCTACGTAAATATATTGTATACACCTAACTATGCACGTGCACATATGGTACACTCCCAACTATCCACGAATAACTTAAAACAATCACATGACTAACTGAAAACGACTAAGTTAACATATTGTACCCTCCAAACTGTGCACGTCTAACCTAAAACGATCAAATGTCCAACTAAACTCATATACGTGAACATATGGTACACCCCTTACTGTACACGTGCACATATGGTACATTCTTAACTCTAGGCCTTGAAATGTAGACGTGAACCATCTATGCATGCGCACACTTTGGAATAGCAAACTGTGCACGTTGTCCATGCTGATCTAAAAAGAAGTATGATCAGACTTAGAACTTAAGGATATCATTTGTTCAGGAGGTCAGAGAAATTGACCAGTCCCATATTTAGCTTTAAAAGAAAATCCAGAAACGCAGCCTACAAAATAATAGTTAAAATAAAATAGAATTTTTAAGCCTATAAGGATTCTGGGTGGGCCCCGCTCCACAGTGGGGAAAAATTGACAAAATTCTGCCGACCTCACAATTCTCAATAGAACACGGTAAATTTGTTTTTAAAATACTCAGGCCAACTCCATCTAAATTTCCACTTGCGACCAGGCCATTCCTATATAATAATCCTGCGTAATACTATACCAATGTCAAATATTCTGCACGTTTATTGCAAAAGTAAGTAAAAGAGGTATCCTCTCGAAAAATTAAGGTAATTAAAAGCTAAGCACTAAGATTCCAGTATAATTTCATATTCTCAACACAAATTTGAAACTAGCACAACTCTGCGACCTGTCAGTTATGGGTTAATTGTTAAGATTGGCAAAAAAAAGCCTAAATGGATCTAAATCTGTAAAAAAACGCAATGCTGATAATAACATACAACTTCAAACTCACAAACCCCAAACCCACAAACCCCAAACCCACAAACTCCAAATTCACAAACCCCAAGCCCACAAACCCCAAACCTACTAACCCACAATCCCCAAGCTCACAAACCCCAGATTCACAAACCTCAAGGTCACAAACTTGAAACCCACAAATCCCATGCCCGCAAACCCCAAGCCCATAAAACCCAAGCCCACAAACCCCAAACCTACTAACCCATAATCCCCAAGTCTACAAACCCCAAATTCACAAACCTCACGCCCACAAACCCCAAACCTACTAACCCATCAACCCTAAGCCCACAAATCCCAAGCCCACAAATCCCAAGCCCACAAAACCCAAGCCTACTAACCCACAAACCTACAAAGCCATAAACCTCAAACTCACAAACCCTAAGCCTAAGCCCACAAACCCCAAACCAACTATTTTACAAAGTATTCCAATATTAATACAGCAGTAAGATAAATTACTGTATTGTTATTGTACTACATTTGTAATAAAATAATATAATTACTTTATTCACACTTACTTGATAATACATTTTATTTTTAATTCTCAGGGTCAAAATTGTTGTAATAATTTGTTTGCTTATAATATTATTAACAAGAGCAGTATATACTTTTTAGAGATCGAAGTCAGCTCTAATTCTATAAACTTAAATTATGTAAATTCGACGCATAACTCAATTTTACTCAAAATGAGGTTTGTACTCTTTCTGATTCAAAATTTCGCGCATAGCATAACTATAATGATGTATTTTCACTTTAACCACCGACTAACTCCACTTCGTTGATTGCTGAGGGGAAAACAAGGGACCAAATGCAAAATAGGGCAAAAATGGACCGAATCCCATGCATTTGGTCCACTGTTTTCCCCTCAGCACTCAATGAAGTGAACTTCGCTGGTGGTTTAAGTAAAAATACCTAATTGAACAGCAGCATGACATAACTCAGCTGTTTCTCTTTCTCTCGAAGAGTAAGGAGCATTGAGTTATGCTATGCTGGTTCTTAGCCGTGAAAAAATGTTTGAAAAATATTAAATGCGTTAAGAAGGATATACTTTAAATTATTCCTTGTAAAGATCTCTTGCTGATCAATGACATCACATCAATTAAAGTTTCGGGACCTGTGTAATATACTTTGGGAATCTGAACCGTTATTGGAGTAGTATTTCTCGCAATAAAAGTCGGTTTAAATTAAAATACGAGAGCTTCTTGGAAGAAGATTTCATTGTGAACTTTTCAGATGCTTCAACATCAAATGACACAATAACGAGTTACATCCAAGAATCCAGTAACTCAAAAGGTAGACCACGTTCTTCTTTTGAAGAAGGATGTTCGAAGACAAAAAGATACGCTCAGAAGAGCTTGCTGCAAATCATAGTAAAGATGAACTCATAGAAGCTCTTAGAATAGCCGAAAAAAACTGATCAGAACGTAAACAAATTTATGGCTGTGCACGTGGATGTAGGTTTATCAAAAGCTTAGTACGACAACTGAAGATGTCATAACAAAGATGTTTATGGCAGTCAAGTGTATCCGCATTACAAAGAAATAACAGAAGCTAAGAAAAATTGTTACACAGAACATGTTGCTAGCAATAGTTATGGATCAAAGGTAGATATAATTGCTTTACTAGACCATACATTACAAAGAATACTTGCTACTTTAGATGAAGAAGAATTAAGAAATTTAACAGGTAAGAAAATTGTTTTTTTGGCTAAATGGGGAATGGATTGTGCCTCTGGCCAACAAACAACTAGGCAAGCTTGGCATATCCCATTAGTGAATGATACTGATTCCAATTCATCCAATTCAGATGATAGTGATTCTGAATACGAAAATATTCATGCACATTATCCAGATGCATCAGCCTTCATTACGACACTTGTTCCACTGCAATTTAAAACTGGAAATAATGTTTTATGGACTAACGACAAACCATCATCTGTTTTGAATTGTCGTCCATCAAGTTTCAAGTTTACTAAAGAAACTGAAGATGTTGTCAGAAAAACTTATG
>CAKNWT010205024.1:0-11830 GCA_932066315.1 Andricus coriarius | reverse complement strand
ACAACGTAGCTCAAGGAACGGATATTGTTTGGTTCCTTAATTTTAATATAAATTTGCAGTGTCTATTTGTCTTAAAAATATAAATTATAGTACCTCTATGTACGAGCGAAGTTTGTATGCAAATAACTAATACGTACTATCAGAACATAAATATAAATGAGAAGTCGTTTGTATTAACTTGACTCATATTTTCTTACTATTTATATTCTCAGGACAAATATAAACTACATATTTTAGATTAAAATTAATGAACCAAAAAAATTTTGCAACCCCTTGAAATTTTCAGTTACAGTAACTGAAAATTCCTAAACTGTAACTGAATTTTCTGAAACATGTGACTGACGCGTTATGCAGTTACCGTTGCTGAAATTTCTGTTACAGTTTAGGAAAATTTAGAAACGGTTTCTGCATAAAGCTTTAGTGACGCGTCTCTGAAACTTCCTACAGAAATTTCTAACAGTGTAAGAGAAACTTATCAAATTATGTACAGATCTACAATATTAAATTTCAAAATGAAAAACCTTTTAATCTTTTACTTTTGAAATCTAAAATAGTTTAAAATTAGAAATTTATTTGATTCCATTTCGTATTCATCATTATACAGGGTGTTTTTTTGAACTTGAGACATCGAAATATCTTAAAATCATACGCATGCTACGAAAAAAATATCCGTAATAAAAACTTTTTATTTTCGAGGAGAAAAGCGACTTTGAACAAAATTGACCCCCCCCCCCCTCCCCCAGGAGACATTGAGGGGTGGTATTTTTTTCGCGAATCGAAAAAAATGGTTCGAATAAAACTTACGTATTTCATGAAGGAGAATTTAAATCTGTGACAAAAAATTGGGGTATAACTAAAAGTATAAAACTAAAGGTATAACTAAAAGTTAATCCAATTTTGCTAATTAAAGTAGTCTAAAGATCTAAAGTTATATTATTTGTCGTAAAAATAAGTTTTTTTCAATAACTTGTCCGTACATTTTTCTACTGACAATAAGTAAAATTTGACTAGCAATTGAATCATTTTAAATTCTTGGTTAAGCAAAAAGTCAGCCATCATTTGACCTAATTATCAAATTAAAATATATGCTTCAATTTAAAGCATCCCAGGTGAAAAAGTGATATATGAGCAATTCCATATCAAATCATCTAAAGAATTTCAGCTATTGTTAGTAATTTTAATGAAAATTCTAGTATCCGTTCTCTTAGGTGCTATAAAAGAAACCCCAAAATAATGTTTGAAAAAATCAAAAAACTTAGGAGATATTAAAAATTAAAAATTTTGGTCCTTTTTTCTTAAACTTTCATAACTTTGGTGATTTTAAGGATATCAGGGTCTATTTATTTTAAATTATTCGTAATAGGACGCAGATTTGAAAACATAATTTTTGAACATAAAAATTGGAAAAACTGTTTGGATTTTTTAAAAACTAATTTTGAAACTGAATTTCTCAACAAAAAACCCCACTTTGGATTTACTTAATTTTTTTATATAGATAGCTTACAATGTCCTCTACAAGCCCTGTAAACATCAAAATGGGATCTCCCTTAATTTTCGACCAAATAATTAAGAATGTACGCCGCCTGAAATTCGTGCATACGATTATAATATTCTTCTATTGTTCGTCTATTGTTTACATGGTTTTTCACATCGTCTGCATCGTTTTGGCGTACGTTTTTAATTATTTCTCGAAAACTAAGAATGATCCCATTTTGATATTTACAGGTCTCTTAGAGGATATTTCAAGCTATCTATATAAAAAAATGAAGAAAATAAAAAGTGGATTGTTTTCAGAAATTCAGTTTAAACATTAGTTTTTGAAAAATCCAAAAAGTTTTTAAATTTTTGTGTTCAAAAATTATTTTTCTTCAAACTCTGTTCTATTACGAATATTTTTTAAAAAATAGACCTTAATTTCATCAAAATCACCAAAGTCATGAAAGTTTAAGAAAAATGGACCAAAATTATTAATTTTGAATATCTCCAAGTTATTTGATTTTTTCAAAATTTATGTTAGGGTTTTTCTTTCAACATCTTAAATAACGGATACAAGAATTTTCATCAAAATTACTAATAATAGCTGAAATTCTTCAGATGATTTGACATGGAATTGCTCATATAGTTTATATATAGTGGACAAGCCAATGATATTTTTCATTTGTTTTATAAATTTGTCTATATAAAACAAATGAAAAATATCAGTATTTTGTCCACTATATATAAATTATATAAAAATTTTTCACCTGGGACTGACTATAAAATATAATTCATAATGAAAGATAATAATAAATATTAAAATAGCTACATCGGCTTTCATACAATTTTACTTTAATTTTAATATCAATATTAATTTCAATTTTAATTGGCTTTCAGTAATCTGTAACTTTCATACAATTTCAAAGACATTGTGGCATTCTGAATCTTACTGATGTCTTCCATTTTCGACACTCATCCATCTTGAAGACGTTTACAATCATTCAAAATATTTACAAATTTTAAAAACGTATGAACAAAAATTCTTAAATTTTGATTTAAAAAATTTACAATTCAAGGTTCTACAATTTTGAAGAGTTACAATTGAAAAATTTTGAATATATAGATATTATTGTAAATTATTCAATTTTTAAGTTTTATATTCTAAAGGTATGTAAATTTGAACGTTTTTTTGGTATACTTTAATTTTCAATATTTTCGATTTGATTTACAATGGCAATCTCTTCAATTGTGAACAGCAAAAATGACAGCGTTGAATTTTTTTTGAAATTCTGATAATTTTTCAAATATGTTTCGCTTGTATATCAGAGAACTTTGCAGGAACTCTAAGTTAATTGAATCAGTGACTGGAAATGTAACAATTTATTATTCAAACTGATGTGTACTAATAAACTGTCAGACTGGGTGGTAGAAAAAAATCAAGAGAAAAAAGCACGCGATAAGTGAATGAATTTGAAGATTATTATGATTAATTATCTCATTGTTAGTCAATTAATCCAGATTTAGAAAGTACGCTTAAGATTTTTCTATTATTGCCTGTCCTGCTTCGAAAAAGTAAGATATTTCTGAAAAGAGAGTCACAGCAGAAGTATCAGAAACCCATGTGTATACGATAATAGATCCCTCACATTGTTGTATGCGTAATATTATGTATATGCGTTATATATACGCGCATCGAAAATGCACATAGATGCAAGGTATTATTACTTGTGCGAAAGCATATATATCAGAGGAAAGGAGATGACAGTGGTGGTTGGCAGTGACATTCAATTTGCTCCATGGGAGAGGGTTGTTGAGGAAAAAGGGGGTGAAGCCGCTGAATCCCCAAAGGGGGTTTAGGTTGGCTCATGTGAAGAGGTAACGAGTCGTTCAGAATGTCACGTAGTAGTTTGCTGGAAACCTGAGACGATGGAAACCAGCACGCATCGACTATGTTGAAAAAACACAGATAAAGAAAAAGATATTTGAAAAATGTTCAAGTAGAAAACTTGCAGTACGACTCTTCCTTATAAGAAATCATTTATTTATTTTTTGGTCTAATAAACATTACGTAACATTAAATGACCTCATATTAGACTCTACTGGGTTTAATATCGCTCTTGATAAAATACTGCAGTCTACTGTATTTTTCAGCTTGGGTAACTATTATTTGAACTGCAAAGAAAAAACTTCTTAAAAGGGAAAAATTGCTTAAGAGGATAATCGGAAAAATTATCAACGGCATCTAACAATACTGAGAAAAGTAAAGTGATAAATAAAAGTTAAGGAAACATTAAACGATCTGGATGCTTCCCATGTGGAACCAAGTTATGGTAACTAACTAATTGCTAATTTGTATGAAAATAAAGAGGTCACTAGGGATGCTATCTTGGATCCATAGAATAGAATGATGCAAGGGAAAGAATAATTTATCTACAAATTAATCTTTTTTGTGATTATGTATAGAAACCCACTAAATACACTCTCCACTTTCTGTCTCTCGTATATTGCGTAGAAACGTTGATAAACTGATTTTCATCGATTTTCAGTAATTTCTATATCCCTTGTGACTCATTCTTTCTTTAACCATGTATTCTCGAATTGCAGGTAAAATAGTGGCCGAAAAAAACATATTTTACATAAGAAGATCCTTTTAATATAAATTTAAAGTATGGCGTTAATAATTTTATTTTCATAAGGTAAATCATTTCAACGCAAAGAGAAAATGAAAATCGGTTATTCCGGTGAAAACTAGATATCGGCTTATCAGAGGAAATGATGAGTAAACTACTATTGACAAATATAATAATAGAGCGTAACTTTGTACATCGGTTGGCTTGTCGATTTGAGGATTGTATTTGTGCGGATTGAGATCGATGGATTTACATACCGATTACTGTGGTATCCCATACTTCCGGGTTTGGAATTCAGACTCCTCTGCACATAAGCCGTATTCTATTATATCCATGGAGAAGTTTGCTGAACAGTCCGAGCGATCTACAATAAACCATTTGGCAAGTGGTCGTAACTGGGGACTGTTTTCATTTCAATTTATGCAGTAATAGCAAATTATTATGAGAATTTATAGAATCAGCTCACAACATTTTTCTTATATTTAAAACATTAAAAATAATTACGATTATCTGACGAACTAAATAGTTATCGAAAACAAACCCTATTTCTTATAACTACCCAATTTTTTGGTGGAAATTGATTTTTAATCTTTTCCAATTTTGACATGTCAGATACAGGCATATTTTTGAAAACATAAAATACGTTAAAACATCTTTTAGCTATCAAAAAACATTCTTAAAGACGACTATGAGACGAAAACAAATATAACGCTTTCGAAATTAAAAACTTGAGTTTTGGTTGACCGCAAAATAAAAACAAATGCGAGAAAGTATATAGTTATAAAAATCTAATAAGATTTGAGAACATAATATTACTTTTTATCTACAATAGAACTATTAAGATTTTATTTCCAAGAGAGTTATAATTAAATCGCTTTTTGAGTGACAGATAATGTATGGAAACCTGAAAGGAAAAAAATAGGGCGAACTGAAAAGTCTTTTTGCATAATTATATGTAGAACAACAAATTATTTATTGAAAGGTACGATCTCGTGTGAAGCAATACCTACCTTTACAATAAAAGCACACCCCTAGAATTTTCATTCACTTCTTCGGTCTGAGAGTATCATGATCGAAAACAACAGTGGCTACAGGTTTGATAAATAGCCGAATTGCGTGACATACTTGATCATTTTCGGTATCATAACGTCTCAAGTATATGGGAATCGCGTGTCGCAGAATTTTTCTCACAGATACGAGGTCTAACAGATATCTTTAGATATCTTTCCTTAAAACAACTGGCATTATTTTAATTATTTTAGTCATCAGTCTTGAAACTGGAATAATATAAGAAGAATTTATTTAAAAGATATGGTCGATCAGAGGATTAAATAAAAAATATTTTAAATAATTTTGAAATCTTTAAAGAATTAGAACCGTTTTGAAAATGTAACTTTAGAGAAAAAAGAGATTCAATTTTCAATAACTGTTCATTTAAAAAATGGAAAACTGAAGTCTTCAAGCTTTATTGAAATAATAAGCGTTCATTCATTAATTACGTTAGGGTTATTTCTGGAATTTTTGACCCCTCACCCCTTAGGGGAGAGGATCAAAAATTCGACAATCTTAAGAGTTACTCTACATGCTTTCAAGAAAACAGTGAATTCAACAGTACAAATTAATGTAGCTAAAAAAACTGAGTCAAAGTTATCCATAAATTTTACAGATTATAATTATTGTCGATTTTTTAAAGAGCTGAAAATACTGCATGGAGAAAAAATAGTCTGATGAAATCTTACAGAATGGTGACAGCATGCGTTTTTCAGTAATGTTTGCAGAATAATATACCAAAATGCTTGTAAGATTTACAGAAAAAACTATGCTGTCCTTATTTATGTCCGAACATTTGTAAGATATATAAAAATTGTGTCAAGATTAATATAATTAATAAGTGTGTGTAAATTCTATGATTAGGAAAACATAAGTTTTCAAATTGAATTTTACAACGGATTATACCAGAAAGGTGCACGTAAGAATTTTCCAATTAACTAACCTACTTCTTTCCATTAGCGTTACCAGAAAATTATAACACGTTAATGCATAAAAATCTAAACGCTGATTAATGTAATAAGCTTAGGTACAAGGCTGTATATAAACACAGGTGATATCGGTGGTGATAATTGCTGTATCTGGAATGTTGGTAGTTATAATTAGAAATAATTACCCATCGCTAGAAAGCATCCATAATGAAATAATCATGTAACGAGGTGGCACAAACTGCAAAACTCTAGGATGAAACTAATCCAAACTATATGCGGCATCTCTCGCAAATATGATAACGCACTCGCAACCAGTAGAATAGTCTCTCACGAAATTCAGTACAGTTTGCTTTTCAACGTAACGAACACTGCAATCTGTTCAGAGTTAAAGTACAAAACATATATTATCATATATTTTACCAAAACTACCAAAGAATAAATTAAACTAACATTTCAAAACTAAAATTAATTTTATTGTACAACAAAATTTTACATAAAAAGATATAATCAAAGACACTTTAATGTTTTATGATTTAATCCAGCGTACGAGTTTCAAGTGGTATTTCAATTTTGATGACTCAAAAAGTGCTAATATTGTAGTAATAAAAATGAATATTGTATTCAGTTCTACGACCGGACTTCAGAAATTCACTGTTATGCTTGCAGAGTGAGGGCATTGTCCTGTTTAAATGAATGAGCGTTTATAACAGGAGTGAATATTTGATAGGGATGTTGCGTAGAGTGTTCGAACGTTGCAAACAAGCCAATTGATGCTACTTGAATCTTATTAATAAACACACCTAAACACAGATGCGATTAAACGACTGACGTTCTTATATTTTCGGAAGCATCAGCGGATAAATTGAGAAATAATTTAGAACTAAAATTAGTAATTTTATGGATCGTTGCCAAATAGATGAGAATATTTTCAGAATGTAATGACTTGACTATGATCAATACGAACTAAAATAAGAATAAGAAAATAGAAATATCTGCTGGAAGAATTCAATAAATCATGAAGCAAGGACTAATTTTTGTCATACGAATATTTTCATCTCATTTTTATTTATTTTCAGTAAAGTGAAAAAAAAACTTTTATGCTATGGACCAAATATCTCAACCTTATTGTAACAGCGGTAGAATAATTTTAAAATTAATTTCGGTGATTCAATTTAAATATAAATATATGTAAAGGATGCTATAAAAACTTTAACCCTTTACGAGAAACTTTTCATTATTTTATAATGTTTTATTCTAAACTTCAACAAATGATGTTAAAATATTTGTTTAACTTTGAATCAAATATTTTTGTTGGCTCATCCTCAACCTCTTTCAATAATACGTAGAGAATATGAATATTCATTCATAGCCTATATTATTTAAAAAAAACTATTGTATCCATTATCCATCTCCCGCCTGTTTCCATTTCCCAGCTCCCCTTTCCCCTTGCAAGTTCCGTAAATTAAAACTCGGCTATATTTTTATCCATCCACATTGATCCCATTAACTTTATCCATTTTTATTTTATGTTATACTATTTCCAATTTTCCATCTTATTCTTTTTGTACTTTCGTGAAATTACAAAAAACACATCTGGACAAGAAGCGTAGAACAATAATATGATGAGGATAATACGGAAAACATAAAATATCGATAAAAAACTATTGAAGAGAAGAAAAAGAATTTCAATATTATTCTATCCTGTTTTATCGTGTTTTATTTCAAATTACTGGAAAATACGTCTTTTCTAATATCATGTTTATTTTTATCTCAACTAGTACTGTGTATGGAGAAATATGTTTAGGTCACATTTAGATAAGTTCAGTTTAGCTTTAACAAGTTTGAGTTAAATTTAACTATATCGTTCGTGATGGGACAAGTTTTTAAAAAGTTTTTTATTATAAAACCTTAGTAAGCTATATATAAAAATAAAATTGAAAATTGTTAGTCTACGAGCTGCTTGTGCGCCGCAGTTACTTTAAGGGGTGGGTAAGGGTTTGCACTTTTGAAAAATCGATTTTTTTTGTTGATCTTTTCTTATATTTGAACATTTCAAGAATATAGTCCCTAAATTTGAAGTCGATCAGAGCAAAACTCTCGAAGTTATTGACTAGTTAGTCTCCTCTCCTAAGGTAAGGGTTTTAGCGTGAAAAAAACACATTTGTTGTGAATTTTTTTTATAAATATGGACTGAGCAAATTTATTTAAATCTTTTGTATATTATTAAGTATAGTTTCAAAAACATTTTCAACTTTTTTTATGCAAAGATATCGACAAACAAGTCGGTGACGGAGCTCTTCCAGGATCGTCTTTAGAAGTAGACGATTTGCGGTGTTCACTGTATCGCATTTATCTCAAAACCACTTTTCAAAAGTCCGTGTTCACTGCCATTTAAAAACTACATTGCCGATTCATTTCAAACTTGGTACACACTTTCTACATGTAAAATACCTCCCCCCAACGTTTAGTTTTAGAATTTTTTTACATTAAGGGGGTTTTCTACTAACAAGATGGCGGAATTTTTCGTAAAAAGTAGCAGTTTTCACTTCAAATGACCACCAAAACTTTAAAAATGAAAAAAATATTAATCAGAGAACGTTGGGGGAAGGAATTAAGTATACTTCGACTAAATTTTAATGGATTTTGATTTGAGATAATTTCCAGCTGAGATACAGTGAACACCGCAAATCGTCTATTTCTAAAGACGTTCTTGGAAGAGCTCCGTCACCGGCTTGATTGTCGATATTTTCGCATAAAAAAATTGCACAATTTTGTTGAAACTATACTTAATAATGTACAAAAGGTTTAAATAAATTTGCTCAATCCATATTTATAAAAAAAATCACAAAGAATGTGTTTTTTTCACGCTAAAACCCTTACCCCTCCCTTAAAGATTTTACATTTATAGGGTAGTTAAATTTATCAAGCTTATAAGCTACATATAGTATCAATTTTTAAGCTTCGTTTGCAGCTTGATTGAATTTAGCTTAACTTTATTATAATTTCCACCCAACTATGTAGGGGAATGTCGTCAGAGTTGGCCCCCCTTTTGACTTTTGCCCATAACTTTCGTTTAAGGACGAATTTGGTCAATCCAAGCACATCGTTGGAAAGGTCTTTAGTGACTTAATAAGTATTATCTACTAAGAGAGAAGGATAGTCTATATATTTGAATATTTTCTCAAATTCTACAATATAAACCGAAACTTAAAGATGTTAAAGTGTCTACGGTGGACTTGACTTTAATCTTCAGCCCTGAGAATGTTGACGTCCCTAGCGATTCTGATTTTACCTTACTGTTGTGTAATTCCTCTCCTAATGAAAGTGTAAATCTCTTTAGAAAATCTGTAATCTATACTTTTTTTCAAGTGAATCGTTAATATCACACAAAAGTAAACTTTATATATCATTCATTTGATAAAAATTTACAATACTTTGCGCTATTTTATAATATACTGGTATGAAAATAATACAACCCTTATATCAATTATTACATATCAGAATTTTCACTTTTGGACTTGAGATTTTACATAACTCTTTTGTATTATTTATAGTTCCGTTTTGTATTAAATCCTAAAATAATTGTAAGCTTGATCTAAATGCAGTAATGTCCTCCATTTATCTAACTGATTGGGTAAATTTTAATGAACAAATTTTCTCCGTGTAGGTTGGTCCATTGCTGAAAATCGACGAAATGCGTACTGAAATGTTTGAATATGACCTGGAAAAATGAATTGAATGAAAAAAAGCCAAATTTGTTGAACTTTTATGTTTGTTATTCGATTTAGCAAAATTTCACAAGAAAATGTCATTAATTCAGATTTCGCTTTATTAGCCTTTTGTAGCATTGAAAATTGAGCAGCGTTGTCAGCACTCCGATCGACAAAAAAATTCGGCCGATATTATCCGACATCGGCCGATGTCGTTGTCCGATATCGGCTCGAACTGCTAAAGCGTTACATGCTGAGATCGGCCGAACTACAGCACAGCTTTTGCCGACATCGGGCAAAACTTTTTTTTCGATCGGGCACGCGCCTTAACACACACACACACAATAACGGTGTGTTCACCTTGACTACACAAATGGTCCAACCTTAAAGAGAAGCGCCATTGCCGCATGGCTTCACACCTAAACCAAAGACGTTACGGTACTGAATTTTCCCCTTATTTTCAAACATGAGCCACACAACACATTCAGAATACTTACTTTGACGATTGCTTGTTTTCGCATCACTTTCTGATCACGTATTCACTGATGCTAAAAAACTTTTTTTCCTAATTTGGAAGCCACTGCGAGTGCACAACACATGTTTTGCTTTCACGCTCCAAATTTGTAATGCCACGAAAAGTTCGCTGTCACTGCGAGAATATTGGCCGCGCTCGCACATAGGTGACACAAGTGGCCAAAACTAAAAAATCTCATTGAGCCGACCTAGACGACTGGCCAACCCTGACAACATTCCTCTATGTATATAAAATACAAAAAAAATTTTAATGATATTTTTCGTGAACAAACACACTTATTTAGATATTGATTTTTCAAATTGGATGCAATTATCCACATAGGTTATGTCTTGATCTTCCATTTACAGAACTTACATAATTGCATCCAATGTAGGGCGTCCGTAATAGCCCTGTTCCTTGGTAGTGATAACATTGCTCAGAAACATAAAATAAGTGCAAATTTGACCAAAAAAAACTTACACATCATTTATACCTAAAAATAATTGTAATTTAAAAAGTTACTGTATGTTTTAAGAAAGAAACGGGTTAATTTGTCTATCCTATTTTTATTCCAACAGAGTTGAAATAATTCGCAAGAGAATATGATAATGCATTATCAAAAACACATCTCTCACCGAGCGAGAATTGAAAGTTCAGTAATTCAGTAGTTTAGAAACACCTCATCGGTTTCTCCTTTGATAGCGCCTAGTACTTCAATGCTCTAATTTCAGCATTCTGCATGGCTCAGAAGTTTAAGATTTTTTTGGGTTACAATAAAAATTGTTGAACTCCTTTACTTTTTTCAAAAAATCAATTTTATGGTGGAGGTGCGAGCTTACATTATTCCACTGCCTAAAATAAGAAAATAATGAAATTTCAATTCCACCACAATTTTCTATTATTTTTGTGCTCTTGAAACTCTTGACAGTCCATCACCTAAAACAACCATTAAGTCTCAAAATCATCCCTTATATGAAAAGTTTAATATTTAAGAATATAAAGCACGGTTAGTCTGAGATGTGCACTGCTCAAAAATACCAAATCCGAATTGTGGGCTTCAACTCTGAACTATCAAAAGCAACCACTCTGTACCACGCAGATATAACTTTGCTAAAAAAAATCTTTTTCCGAATTTTGCAGTGCCAGAGCCTCTAATTTTTGTGCTCCTCAAAAATACCAACAAGGATTTTCGGGCACAAACCCTTTTTGAAAAAAGCAATCCTCTGTACCGTGTACATATGAATTTGCAGAAAAATTATATTTTTCAGAATTTTTCAGAATTTTTCAGTGTCAGTAGAGTCTCTGATATACAGCGGCGTAGCCAGGGAGGGGGCTTGGGGGGCTCAAGCCCCCCCCGAAATTTTCAAACCTTGGGTACTCAAAAGTTACGTTTTACTTTCAATAACGGTATAAGTGCCTATGCTCTGACCGTTTTGGCATTAATGACTCAGACCAGAGCGGTCGGAAACTATACCTGGAAATAAACTAATTGTAAGACCACACGGGGAGCGATACTATATG
>CAKNWT010205005.1:0-13177 GCA_932066315.1 Andricus coriarius | reverse complement strand
TTTTCACTTTTGGGATTAAAATTTTACATAACTCTTTTGTATTATTTATAGTTCTGTTTTGTAATGTGTCCTAAAATAATTGTAAACTTTATCTAAATGCAGTATTGTCCTCCATTTACCTAACTAATTGGGTAAATTTTAATGAACACATTTTCTCCGTGCATAAAAGGAGATTATTACATACCAAATTGAAGGTGAAACATTCGTTTAAATTGTACGATCGTCGTGACGTATATTATATCAGATATAAATCCAAAATTAATATTTTTCTGAAGCAGTGCACTTTTATCCAGATGCGGATCTTGGACCACGATCAGGCTAAATCGTGCTTACAGTACTGCCAGTGCTAATTGACAGATATTTCACCTGATCTCATGAAATAAGAATCCAGTACTATCACTTTGAAATGTTTTTTATATTAATATAAGTAATATTTTCATATATATTGTAAAAAACACTACGGCTTTATCGTCTACTATATGACTGGCTGCAGTCAGTCATGTCAACTTTATTTGTAAAAATGAACTAAATTAAATGTTTATGTTTTTTTTTTCTAGAAAATAACGCGGAGGTTTTTAATATATCACTGGTTATCCATTTGGTTTTGAGTTTTTAGTAGGTAGCGTTGGTAGTACTGAGTCATAACAACATACAAATAAAACAAAATCATTTATTAAGCTCACAAATGTAAACTTTCAGGAATTATCCTGATCGGGAAAAAGGACACTGCCCATAAAAACATATTTAATTAATTTTTCCTAAGGATTAAAAGGGATTTTCAATGAAAAGTTTTAAAGACAAGGGTTCTGTGAATACAAGGAGTAAAAGAAACTGCTAAACAAATTGTATCTCAGTAAAAATGTAGAAATGATTAGAAGTGAAAACTTACGTCGCCATTTCGAAATCAAATTTGTTTATTTTTTTATTAACACAGAAAAAAACAAAGTGTGAATCAAACGCTAATTTCAGCATATAATTTCCCTGCAACAAAAATAAGTCTGGGTAGTGTGAATGGTATCTCTGCACAAGGTATCGTTTTCCTCGGACTTCGGGTACGAAACGTCACCTGCAGTCAATTGTTTTTACAGATTTACGGCAAATAGTTTCGCACCCCAACTTCGAGCGATATGAAACCCCATTATGAGATTAGCTGCAACAAAATTTATCCCAAAGTTTTTACTGTGAAATAACAGCAAGTAAGTCGTAAGCTACATTATGACACAATCCCTGTTTGAAAATGATACTTATAAAAAATTACTGCAAATCATTTAAATAGGTATTTCTACTCATTATTTAGTTCAGAAACCTATCCAGTTCAGGTCACTCTCTCCTATGTTGTTTTTGTGGTGAAATTAGGTGAAACATATTTTTCCGATTTGAGAAAAAAAAATTGTCCAGATATTTCAAATATCTTTTCGGACTTCTTTTATTTTTCGTAATATTAAAAAAAAAACTTCGCTAATATATGGAAAGCATCCTATGAGTTTTATCTGGGCTAAACCATTTTTGTGGCCAAGAGAATATTTGTCCTGAAAATATAATTTTCTAATTGTTTTCCTAAACGATGCAATATATAACAAAAGGGTAAGAGACATTTTTTGCAGAACTTTTCTACACGTGCAAACTTTTATCTTAAAATTTAATTGAACACTACCGTCGGAAATTTTCGACACGACCGGCGAAATTACTATTAAAAATCTATCAGAAAAAGGATCAAGAAACTTTTTTGTGAAACTGTTGGATAGCTTATCAAATTATGCGTCGAATGAGCCATAAGGTAAATGTCCCAGTAATCGTGAGGGTCCCAGTAATCGTGAGGGTCCCAGTAAACGTGAAACTAGGTTATAGTTTGAATATATTGTTAAAAAATGTGTTAAAAGTAACATTTAATGATAAAACCCACTTATTTTCAGCATTTTATAATAGCAAATAGAAATTATATTCATTGAAATTAAATAAATTTGAAGAAAATTGGCATCACGATTACTGGGACTAAGGTGACGATTACTGGGACGTTTACCTTAATAGAGATATTTTTTTTTAATGCAAGAATTTCTCAAATTTTTTACCTGGACTTCAACTTCCGGCATGACCTAGGGAAGTTTTAGATAACCTCTGAAATGCATACCACCCAGTGGTTAAGGCCTTATCTTTAATTTAAGCCAATAAATGTTTAAAAAATTTTACGGGTTCTCGAGATACGATTAAAAATGTCAGTTTTCGTTTTAGATGCCTGGACTATATGCCCGCGCCGTGGAGGAAAGCAGAGCAAATTTTTTTTTGGCTGAAAAACAAAAATTCACATTTTTTGTTTAACTAATGCAAGATAAGAAAAAATTTAGAGTGGCAAAGTTGCTTCTATAAGAAAGTTCTAAAAAAATGTCTCTTGACACTTTCTTCTATCTCGTTTTCTTTTTGAGATTTTTGCGAAAATATGTGTAAAATCCTTTGCAATTTATTATTTTTCAACAATAAAATTGTCTGGTGTCATAAAAAAACAAAAAAGGACCTTATTTAACAGTTTCAACAACTTTTACATCAAACTTTCTCCTTTGAAGTCGGTATTTGTGATATTATTGATACTCTCCATTTTTTCTAACTTACCTCATTACTCTTTCACCAACACGTTGTTAAAACTGCTAAATTAAGTCAGTTTTGGGGTTTAATCGTATTACAAAATTGTGTTGTTGAGAAAAAAATAAATCTTGAAGGCTTTTCTTAAAGAGATTTTTCTATAACTTTTTTACAAAAACAATTTTGTTTGTCTTTTTTCGTATCTTGTGTCGTTTTGGCAAAACACATACAATTTTGTTTTTCAGACTAAATATGGAATATATTCTTGACATCAGGATAAATCTAGAAAAAAACATCTAGAGGAAAAAACGCTGGATTTTTGAGTAAACTGAATTTCAATATTTTCAGAAAAACCGCCGCTATTTGGTCAATTTTGAACTTTTTTTTTAATTTTTCAACGGATTTCGAAAGACGCCCAGAAATGCTATCAAAATCAGAAATAAAAGATAAATACTTATATTAGATTGAAAAATATCACACTTTCAATAAAAAATTTGGCCATTTTTCGAAAATTCGCGTTTAAAATTTTTTCAATTTAAATATGTACTCATAGCTTTGTTCAAAAAATTTGTTCGGCAAATCTGTAAGATGCGCATCGTCTTATTCTTCGTTAAAAACAACATACTTGAGTGTAAAATGATTTTGTGACTTGAGCATTGATTGCCTGTCCGCTTTGAAATTAGTTCTGCCGTATTTAAGTAACAAAATTTAAAAAAAAGAACTTGAAACCGACTTCGGCGAAATAAAATGTTATAACCAGGGCTGGCACGCAAGTCACTTTCAGTCACTTTTTTAAAAGAAAAAGTCACTATAGTCACTTGAAAAGAGAGAAAAGAGAGAAAAGGTCACTTTAGTCACATCTCTCCATCTCATTTTAGATTTTCTAAAAAAACAAGAAACCCTAAGTTATTTAAGTATGGGATCTATATGGTAATCTAATATAGTATGAAAATTCTGTTCAGTATTAAAATCTAAATTATTTTGATTTTCTGGTTTTCTATGTCCTAGTGCAAAGCATTACATTAAATCTGAAGGTATGACTTTGATCTAAAAAAAATGATCAAGGAAAGATAAAAGACTTTTGTTTATTAATACTGATGCAGATTTGCGTTGCGGCAAAACGATACCTTCAGATTTAGGGCGGTTGTGGCTTAATTAAAAAAATTGTTCGTACGCTACTATAATAATGGACTTATTTATACTATAATAATGGACTTAATGGACTTATTTATCACATAAGTTTATTAAATTATTTTATTTTTATTTAGCAAAAGTATTTTATTGGGAAATAATTAACGATAATTGTGTTTTAACAACAACTAAAACATAACTATTTTTCAACACTTTTATAGTCTATTAAAAATCGTCGTCTTTAGTTTTGCAAATTAAAACTCACCTCGTGAGGTTCATTTTTTGGTCAGACTTTTTATGGATGCTGAAATCGGAACATCTTCGTTTTGCAATTTGACACGTTGGAGGGTTTCTTAATTTTCGCGGATAAATAAAGCTTATTTAGAAAAATGAAAAAATCAAGGATTTATCAGGTATTCATTTTATCCGCCTAAAAAATTTGTTTTGATTCCGAACCTACAGAAATATCAATTTTCAAAATAGCCGACAAGATTGTTATTGTGAGGTTTGGTTAAACGAGGTAATGCCTAAGTGCAAGTTGGCTAAATATTTAAACATTTAATTTTCAGGAGGATAAAATGAGGACCTGATTCACATAATTATACTGTAAATCCTGAATTTTGCATTTTTCTCCCTGCAAGTTTATCATCCGTGAAAATGAGCAAAACCTCCAGTGTCGAATTCCAAAACGAAAATTATTGTATTTCAGCATAAAAAAGTTGAAAAGAGGGTTACATATAAAAATCTGACCAAAATTGAAGCTGACGAGGTATTTTTTAATGTTTATGTTTTAGTTGTTGTTAAAATACAATTTTCGTTAATTATTTCGGAATAAAGTTAATTTTGCAGTTTAAAGACTGTTAAATACATCTGATTTGATCAAATTCAATTTTAAATTGTAGAATTTGAGTTTTCTCTTTTTCATCAAAATTAGACACTTTTTTAAAGTACATTAGCCTGTGATGACCCTAATTGCTATAAAAAATTAATTCTCTTCGCAAACCCGAAAAATGCACTGTTAAGAAACTGGAGGATTTGGGATATTGGTCTCGCGTTCTCCGGAAATGCAACTGTTCGCAACAGATGGTGGGGTAGAGGGTTGATATGGGATTGATGCATGTGGAATTGTAGATGTATATATGTATATAGAACCATGCTACTCCATAACTCCACTACTGTCACAATATTGCATTGGCGGTGGTGGTCTAACTCTAACAAAACTCTAAAAGGGGCAAAGAGGGGATACTCCAATCCTCGGCGCCACTAGCGGCGAGCGGCCGTACCACACCTCGCGCAGCCATATTTTAACGATCACCCTTGTGTGTTTAGTATGCTGTGGTCGGTGTATCGGCGCGCCGAGACCAGACGGACGGTACTCGACTCCACTCGAGGTGAAGAGGCAGAGGGAAGCCAGTGCTCCAATGACGGAAACCTCGTGTGTGCCAGTCGTGTCGTGGATTGGGTCTGAGACGAATCAAGTGGTGACCGAATCCTACAAGTTAGTTATTTCTCCTCTTTCTCTTGCAATTCGGTATTCCTCAACAACGAAGAGGAAAATGAAGATGCAGTGACGTATCTCTTCGTCGAGCCCGGCTGCTTCTTACGTGCAACACATTCGCCGCTCTCGTCGACCTCTAAGTTGTGTCTTCGAGACTTGAGAATTGTGAGGAAGGAGAAGGGGAAAAAAGTACAGTGAATATTCTGGTGGTATTCTGCTTTTAGTGTGTGCGTCGATTATTGATCCTCGATCCTTGTGGTGATTTCAAGAATGTGACAAGTGTATTACCTTAAAAAAAGCAACCCGGCGATGTCGAGGATAAGAATCGTCGAGCCGGTGGGCCAAAAGTAACATGTCAGGCGACGACGTCCGAGTTTCGGTCACGTTGTTATGCGGTGCCAGATTTGCGCTGAGGGTGGCGAGGGCACCAGCCAAGGAGTTGCTGAGCCAGCAACATCAGCAGAGTCAGAATCAGATTTAACAACACTAACGCAATTCGAAATATTCGAATCCGTGTGTGCGGTCCGACGGACTTTTACCGAAAGTCACGTTCGACCCAGTGAAACCCGAAACTCGCGTGAGGATAGCGCAACTAGTGACGAGGAGATAGATTTTCATCCAAGTGTCGTGAAAGTGCTGGTGAAATAAGTGAGCGGTCGACGATTACAAACCAAGATCGGTGCGAAGTGTATGCGCGCGAGCCCGAGCCGCGCCAGTCGACCGGCCGGCCCGTTCGTAAACGTAAACGTAAATGAAAGTTCAAGGTCGTGCCGCGGTATCCACCGGAATCGAGTAGAGTTTGAAGTGCTTGGATAGAAATCCGAGAAACGAAGACTAGCAGCCCAAATTATTTCCTCGCGAAAGGTTGAAAAGTACTGGCCCCCAAATGCGCGTACGGCAACTCCTGTTTCATGTTCATGTTCTGGAGCAAACGGACGGTGCTCACTAGACGTCTCCTTAAGGCCAAGGTCCGTGGGGAGCATGAAACCGAGTGTGAAGCTCAAGAGGATTCGTCGCGAGTTTACGTTGCTGCAGCTACGAGCAATTTCCAGGCGGAGGAGGAGAACGGACAAGACAAGGGTCGTGAGCCCAAGGAGAGCAGCAGGAGGACCACGAGGAGAAGGAGGGCGACGAGCAAATTGCACCAGGGCTGTTGTGGTGGTGATCGGTTGCAGGATGACGAGGAGGAGCCGAGCCGACTAACCCGGTGCAAGGAGTTGCTCAAAACGCTCAAGGAGAATCAATTAGAGATGCTTTTAACCGCGGTTGAAAGTTACGGCGCCGACCTGGGTTCCTGTGTGCTGGTACCGCGTGCGAAGCAGGAGTCGGAGTCAAGTCCGCATAACCATCGACCCTACCGGCACCACCATCATCATCATTACCTGCGTCACCTCAACCATCACTATCATCATCATCGACATCATCATCGGTACCACTGCTGTTCTCTGGAGGACCAGGATGAACAGCAGGAGCAGCAGCCTAGGCCAACAGGAGATGAGCCGATTCCTAATGTGACGAATCCTGGTGCGATGAGAGTTGAGCGGGATCGGTGCCGGGTTCCGGTTAGGGGATCCTCGACGGATTTACCGGCCATGGACCCACATCTCCTCTGCTGCCAGATCTGGCGGTGGCCGGACCTCGCCCACTCCTCTGAACTCAAGAGACTTCCTGTCTGTCATTCCGCCAAAGACCCCGTTTATGTGTGCTGCAATCCCTATCACTGGAGTCGGCTCTGCAAACCTGGTAAGTTTCACGATTTTTCGCAATTAATTTTCCTCTAAATAGCAGCCTTAAACGCTGGTTTTCAAAATATAGAATTGAAACCTATCAAACCTACAATAGTGAACCGTTATTATATCTTACTATCATGCTAAGCCCCTTCCTTTCTGAAGAATGGCCATAATCACTACCATACCTAAAAAAGAAATGACACCATCAAAGTGTCAGATTTCATATTTATAAGCCTGCTTTAGAGTTTAGACTTTAGACTATAAACAGAACTTCTTGAAATTGCCGAAAAAGATGTTCTGTCCTTTTAACTTGGATTTAGGCATAAGAATTTAACAATGAATGTAATAAACAATGCAATAACAGTCGTTTACTGACAAACTAAGCCTCTTGCAAAAATGATTAGAGAAATTAGAATAATGAAATATTGGATGACCTACCAGACCAAAAAAAGAAAGCATATATATTTATACAAAAAGAAGTATATATTTATCAAGAGAATTTATAACATGTCTAATGTCAACAAACTAAATTCATAAATATTAAAGATAACTAAAAATTTCGGTAGCACTCTTACTGTCACAAATAATTATGAACAAATAATGCGAATTTATTACCATCATAAAATATGCAAATAAGTAGCTATTTTGTTCCATATGACACATGGAGATTTAAACCATATAAAATGAACAAAGAAAAAAAGGTAAAAGCAGATGCAACCGCCTTTTCTCCCTTTAGTAGTTTAATGGACCAGAATCGAGCTATAGGACATATATAGACATATATTTCAAACGCTGGAGATGAGACACCTGTTGCATCACTATCTCCTAGGCAACGGAAGCTACAAGTTGCTTTCATGCAGCTTCACTTGTAGGAGTTGATTTATTTTTTTATCACAGTATCTTATAACAAGCAATCGCTCAAATCAAATCTACCACTATTTCTTCATTTTATTGAAATATTTATTTTGATTTCTCATGTTTAGGGGTCTTCCATAAAACACGTGGTTTCTTAAGGGAGGAGTCACGAGTTTTACACTCAGGTGTTAAAAAAATAATACGCATGGCCCGAAAAATGGTTACTGAACGCAAAATAATAAACCCAAAAATTTTACAACACAAAAGAAATCAATTTCAACCCAGATAGTTGATTTCTAAACCAGAAAGATTAATACTGTACCCCCCCCCCCCACACAATTTTCAACAAAATACATGAATTGTGAATTAGAGGCCTTCCATAAACCACGTAGAATAGAAGCGGGGTCTACGAGAATGCCTAGGTGGACTACTTGGGGGGGGGGGGGGGGGGCAAAAAGTGGCCAAAATTGGGCCTCGTGGTTCATGGAAAAATTAGCTCTGCTCTAAGGGGGCTAGAGCAAAGCTAATTTTGGCTCTTTCCATGAAGAGAGTCTGATCGGTACTTTCCACAAGCGAGCTCGATAAACTTTTGTTTTTGTAATCAAGTCACTTATACTTTTTCGTCTGCGGACGAAATAATCGTATGCAAACATTGCTATTTACAATCATTTCGCTGAACGAGATCCGATGACTTTTACTGTAATAATTCTGATTAAAAAGTATAAACTAAAATTTCAACTTCACAGAATTGAGGATTGCACGAGAACATAAATTAGAACAATTTTCCTACAAAACTTCAAATAGGTACCTCTCTGACTGATCATTATCCATAGATTAAAAATAAATATTCCACATGAAAAACCAATGGAATATTAGAAAAGAGAATTCGACCGACCGCAACTCGTAACTATCAGAATACAAAATGAACCTGACTCATAGCACGGTAAAGAATGCTCTCTCAGGGTCTGACGGACCCCAGTACCATATTCTGCGGATAATAAAGTGTAAGTTTATTATTAGCCAAGATATCTCGTCGTCTCCTGCAGGTTCGATCGAAATCTTGACTTCTTTCGACGCAGTGCGTATAGTACGTGTGGTTATACACTTAAACAGGCAGATGAATCGACTGGTCCCAAAGATCGTTAAAGGCCGGTTCTTCAAGGTAAGCTGGTTCGGCTTAGCAGGTGTATTTAGCCTAAGCAAATCGCGTGTCTTCGACCATCGATACCAGAGACCTGCCGGTGAAATAGGGTTCTCAACAAGAATAGCTAGACTAGACTAGACTGACAAATTGTACAGCCTCTTTATGAAAAAAAGTAGCGGCTTGAGTGGCTCACTTTCAATCAAAAATTTATGACCTTAAATGTCAATCCTGGGCACTTTGACGCACCAACCTGTCCTGCTTGTTATCTTTATGTGCTCATACGCCGTTTCAGCTTTTTGTTTACTTCTACAATGGAAAGAAAAAATAGACCATAAAGATTATTTGAAATTGGAAAATTATTAAAATGTTAAAAGTTCAGTTACTCTGAACCGTTTTATACTTACATACCAAAATTATGTATCCTTCGTATTTCTCACACCTAAGGTACCAGTCACCGGGCGATAAATTATGAATCCTTGTTGACCTGAGCCTTTAAGAGCTTAAGCTCATTAGCACCATGCACAAGTATTTGTTCAGTTGTGGTCAACTGCAGGTGGCGCCAACTTACGTTTTTACTCTTTTTAGCAAATGAAACCTGTTCTTGGCAATCAGTAGAAATTCCATGCGAATTTATATTGAAATTAAATTAGAATAAAACCGAAGTAAAATTTATTTTCCGACTCTTTACGAATGTGAAGATAGTAAAATGCAACATAGTAGAAGATACATTTTCTGTAGATAACATACGGACAAATCAATACTTTAGAATCGATCTTTCAGTTTGTGTGACTGGCTTTCTCTGTTCTCCTATACCTCATATTTCGTGCGAACGTTTTAATGTCAATGTGTACTTTATATTTATATAGTTATCGTTCCGATCCAAATACCGGATAATTGGTAGAGCTATTATTGACAATTGAATGTTTCTACAATGGCAATATCGTCGCGCAGATATATACCGCAAAGCACTAATAATTCTAATAACTCAATAGTTGCATTGTTCCGTTATGAGGTAGCATAGATCTCTGAACGATAGACTTTTCCTATTGAAGCTTTTAACCATTCTCTCATAACCGGTTGCACACACAATTATTATAAGAAAAATAATATAAATACTTGAAAGCCTAGGGGGACGATTTATGAAATCGATTTCTGATCTTAGTGCTTGTCTTTAATTGGAAGCAATTTGCTAATTTGACATAAATATGCCATGTGCATTATGCAGCTTAAAATATTATTTCAAGTGTATCAACTTATCCAACCATTGTGACTAGTATCTTAAAGTATAAAAAATAACTTGATTTTAATTTCATAACAAGCTCTAATAGAAAGCGAGATTTTGCAATTGTGAGACAAATGATTGCAACGTTTAGCTAAATTAATGTGTTCATACGATGTTGATTCATTTGCAAGCTAATTTTTAACCAGCAAAGTGATTTCGATGCTTATTATGCACATGTGCATTTTCAAGGACTGTGCCAGTCGTGCTTTTAATTCATGCGAAATTATTCTTCTCTATCAAAATCGCGTTACAGCTAACACAAGGGACCTGCCAGAATTATAATATAGCATACGGTGATAAGTACAGAGTAGCGCTAAACCTACATACCTCCTCATACCCAAGCACGATCTAGAGCACTTCGAGTCATATCTCAATCGTTTCTTAGCGTTAATTATACGCGTTTCACGCACGCTTCCCCTTCAAACGAATAACGGACGATAGAACCCGATTATCGAAATGACAGTAATATTCCTTACACGCTTATTTAATTTCCTCTTCAGGATACTCAATTTTCCGAAATAATAATTTCCAACTTAATTTTTATTTTTAGCGAGATTTTCAGATTTTGTGGACTTGTTCCATTTTCAAATTATTGTTCAAAATTAAAAACTGTTAAATTCTGAATGTTTCAATTTTCCGTGCAAAAATACAATCCTCGGGCAAATGACCTCTGACAATGGCTAAAAAGTGTGGGGAACCGGCGACGAAAATGTCGCTCGCTACTTGGAAACGTCGCGTTGCTTGTATTCGCCGAAACTCTATTCTCGCGCGAGTTTCGCCTGAGTAAACCGAGGCGAAACTTTTCTCGACTAACATCATCTGCAGGAGCGTAGCTAGTTTTATTAATGAAAGGTGGGGCGCCAAATGAGTGAGCAACTGATGAGAGTACTGCAACTGCAGGATTATCAGGGACGCTGAATACTGATAAAGCGGCGACTTAGCAGAGGCTCGCCAAACACCGATTCTATTTTTGATTCGTCTCGAAATAGCTCCGGCATCGAGGAGAGTGCACCTGTAAAATATTTCCCACGAGTCGACGTCATTAAAGAGGAGCCAGGCGCCGTTACCGCGGCGTCGCATCGTAATGTTCCAACGCTGCATGACTGGCTTGTCAAGGAGCCGAAATCGGTGACCTCTTCGTGGCTCCGTTCTCCCCATTTTCAGTTTAGCGATTAAGCCTTTTACTCTACAAGTTACCCACCGCGGAAATTCCACTCACTATTCAGTGGTCATGACTGACTCGACGACGAAAAAACGGTCGCCTTCCCCCTCTTTTTTGTCTGTTCACATACGACAGGCGCCAGTGCGCTTTACGTAACTTGCCGATCGTTTAACCCGCTTGCTTCGTTCATGTTCATGTTCTGGTACCGCATCGCCTGCCTGCTGGGATATTAAACCGACAGGAAGTCAGGTCTAGACAGACCAGGTAGGTGAGTGAGGCATAAATACAGGTCGCGGTATGCAGGTGACGATTTCCCCTAGTGGCTCTTCAAACTAGGATAAGACGAAAAAAAGTAGATAAACGAGAAATCTGTACGGGCTGACTGTTTTTGAAATTAGACTTTAGTCGCACTGGTTGTCAGAGAAGAGATTAATTCGATAAATTCTAGTTATTTGAGGAAGCAGTAGATTAAGTAGAGGAAGTTAAAGGCAAATAATGTTCAACCGCTTATTTTGGCTAATAACGACCTGTAACAATTGTCAATAAGAAACCTTACTAATCTTAGTAAGAAGCCCAATCATCAGTAAATTACAGCCCTACAAACCTTTACAATTGCTATAATTAATAATTTAAAAAAAAAACGATAAGCAATAAATAACCCTTCCACTGAAAAGAATAGGACAGGTAGTAGGTACAACTACTTAGGCTTGTAAAATATGCCGCCGCTGCTACTTTATTGCTTGGCACTACCATTTTGCTTGTTGTTGTTCAGGACCGAATTAGGACAGAAAAATTGCCTGGCAAAAGTTTTTAAACAAATCGTAAAATTCAGGAATTATGCAACTTAAAGCGGCCCAAATTGCTTTAAATAGTGCCGGACGAATTCGGGCCTCTTGGTATTGCTATCCGCATTCTGACTTCAAGAAACCGAGTCGTACCACCAACAAGCAAAATAGTTGTGCCAACCAATAACGTAATAGCGGCATATTTTACAAAGCCAAGTAGTTAGGCATCCTACCTATTTTTTCAGTATAGCTATCCCTAATTAGGATAAAGAATAACCTCAATCAACGTGAATCACAACCACTATAATAGGCAAATAACCCTAATAAACGATTAATTACAACCCCAATGGAAGATAGTTGTTGTCGTCTACAGCTTCATTCATAAGGCCAGGAACTTAAAGGGAGTGGGGGTAGTTCAGGGAATTTATATGCATTATTTTTTTTTAATTTGGGCGTTATGCAAATTTTCAGAAAAAATCTTGTCTGGAAAACATTATGTGAATTCTGTATCGCGAATAACTTCTACAGCATTAACATGTTTTAATCTTCTTGAGCATACTTAAAAGGTGCATAACTATCTAGACACGTTAACACTCTATGGGAATTTACATTTAAATTTTAAAATTAGCCGAAGATATTTGAAAAAGCGTAATTTTTCCGACTCCAAACATAATTATAACAAGTCAAATAATAATAATTGTACAGTTTAAAAAATACAAATATGAAATTCTTGGAATTCATAAATTTTTATAATTCCATTATTAAAGTTGTTCAGTTTTAAGAACTTGAAGACTGAAATTGTCTCGGCAGGCATTATTAAAATCAGAACACTTCAAAGTAAAAATTCTTGAATGATTATTTTATTCAAAATTAAAGTTGTATTTTTAACGACGGTAAGATTTGACCATTTTTAAAGTTGTAATTAGCAGTCGTGCAGTTTTTAAAGTGCAATTTGATTCACGATTCGTTGCAAAATTTTTTTGACAATATTTAGGGTCTAAATAATACTCTAAATG
>CAKNWT010204999.1:0-11449 GCA_932066315.1 Andricus coriarius | reverse complement strand
GCTAAAAATTCTGAGACGATTAAATAATTCATCAGCTTAATATTGGAATAAATCTACTTTAACGACTAGGGAACTTTTTTTTTTAATTCCCTTCTTTGGCAATTAAAGAGATTTATACCCTGCCCGCGATCCACTGGCTCTGCAGTCGACAATACGCATTTGCCCGCGAGTTTTTTCTCGGAAAATGAAATTGGTAAAAAATCAATTACGAATCTCGGAAAATTCTGGGAACGTACAAGCACGAGAAACGTGCAGATTATTGGCGAAAACGAGCATGGGAACGATTTCTTGGGCAGGAATGATAGATTCTGTTGATAATATCCAACGAGACGGAACGAGTTGAAATTATATAGGACGATCAAAACTTTTTAGCAGGTGTGCGTGCACCGATGAGGCGTTACTCGAATTTCCACGAAGATGTCGTCGTTTCCGGAGTATCGACCGGGGCTTCCAAGGAGCCCCGCCTTGTGCTACCCTGGAAAGACGGCCCTGATCTTAGACAAGCCACGCTTAACGAGGTATCAACTGCACCGTAAAAACGAGTTTAGTAAACCTACTCGTACGCCCGCATAAAGCATACACGCCCGAATTGTCCTGCCGTCAATTGTCCCTCATTCAATCCAATGTCTCTATGAATAGTACACTATTTTGCCAGTCTTAAGCCAAACAAATAAAACGTTAAGAGGTGTCCCGAGGGGCACTACTTCCCAAGATACCAGGTAACCGTAAGGACGTATTTCCAGTTGCGTGATCCAACGTCACAACAGCAGCTCCGCTCGAGTTTGCGGTCATCAAACCCTGGTTTTGTTTGCTTCGTCTACCGCCTCGGCGACTGAATTGATTAATTTCAATAAAATCCACAGCATCGTCCAAAAATTACTCAAATTCAATGCAATCTTTTTTGGGATTGACAGGGCGGCAGCAAAACTTCGTTTTTGAAATTCCCTGACTAACTTCTCATTTTCCCTCGCCATTTATATATAAAGACCAACATTTTAATCTTGTAACATTTTTATTATAGAATCCTTTATAAACGGAACAAAACAGTTTCAAATTTAAATTTGGCACTGACTAGTATTATGGGATTTTTCGTAACGTGCGCCCTGAACGAGCTGGAAAAGGGGCTACTCTTCCAGAAAACTCCGTAACGGTAGACACTTCGCTTAAACATTTATAAACTATTTATTTATTATTCTAAGCCTAAGGGCTGTCATATATTAATTTACTTGAAGACAGTGAATTATTTGAACCGATAAAGTGAATAACAATTACTATTTTCTAACTCAAAAAATGACTAAAAGTGGCTAATGCGCATTAATAATGTTCTTTTGAATTTAAAACAATTCAAACAAATTCAACGAAACTTATAAGAATTTCAGGTGAATCTGAACAAATTCAGGATAAATTCATAATGCTTCAAAACAATTTAATTAAATTCAAAAGAATGTAAATTAATTGGAATTTTTTGTTTAATTCCACTAATTTCAGTAAAATTAGAATGAATTTAAGGAAAATGAGAAGAATTCGATTAAATTCAACAGAATTCAGAATGAATTCCAACTCTAGGAAATTATTTACAACCACATGGACATTTTTTTTAAATCCCTTAAAATAATTAAAATGCTTGGAAATCCCTGAAATTTTTTTAATCTTTTAAAAATGCATTGGAATCTTTCAAAATACCATGAAATCTTTTTAAATTTCCTACAATATTTCTAATCCTTTGAAATACCTTGACACTTTTCAAGGTTCTTGAAAATACTTGGGATCTTTTAAAAATACCCTAAAATCTTCAAAATACTTTGAAATCCCTTCAAATGATTGAACTCTAATAAAAATGTATTGGAGAATCTTTAAATAAAAATTATTACGAATTTCTTGGAATCTTTAAAAATATCCTAAAATATTTCAAAAGAATTCAAGAAAATTCAGAAATAGGTACAGAACTGAATGACTTTATCTTTAAAAAGTGACTAAAAAGTGATTTGAAAAAAGTGACTAAAAGTGACTGTGCGGCAAGCCATGATAATTCTTGCCAGATATTCATAAAGCTTCTTACAAAAATTCCCTGACTTTTCCCTATTTCCTTGACCTGGGGCCATTCTAGATTGAAGAAGGATTTCTGTTAACAGGAGAAAATAATATTTCCACCAAGGTTGTAGATTTAAAAATCCTGAAAGTAAGAATTTTTTTTAAGGCGAAGGAGACGAATCTAATCGGAGGATCAATTTAACCACTAAACTTAAGCAACGGATCACACCATTTAATCTTTTCCAGACTGGTTTCGTTTTTATTTCGAGATACGAATAGCAGATTCAATTTAAAATGTCGTAGCTGCAAAATGTCAACCAGAAATTCTCATTCAGAACTTGGGTGAGAAGATTAAAAGTAGAGTAGATTTAAATTCATCCAAATGAATTATTTATGTACCAGGCCTCACAGTCTAGTCAGAAATATACTTGTTTTTATTTTAACTTACAAGTCTTTTAACCTTATGTAGTAAAGTTTTATTAAACTTTATAGCGCTTTTTTCTGATACTTTTAGTGGAAAGAACTATAGGGTAGACCAGAGCAAACCCGACCGTAAGGGCAAAAACGAATTTGCGAATAACATTTTCGAATTCTTTCAAAGAATCAAACATTAATTATAATACTTAAAGCATAAACGTTTCATGTTCTAGTACATAAAACATTATTCCATCAAGTAATTATGAATATAATTTAATTCAAGTGCAAAATATATTAAATTTAGAAAATACCTGAGGTCGATAATACGATCACACTTTAACATCAAAACAAACGTGTTCGAAGCACACAGAACCATTCTCTTGTTTTCACATTTTTATATAATGAATATGTGTATGGAAATATAATATGCATTATACAATAACGCAGGACTCGAAATAATGAAAAGATGGATCAATTCCACGTCTTGTGACATTTTTACAGATCAATGAAAGTTAACCTGTCTGACTTGTCCCGGACTACCCAGATTGAAGAAAAAAGGAAAATCAATATTTGGCCCTGTAGTTACATACCTGCAAATATGCAACTTGTGGCAATTACTTTTTTTATTTCTTGGAAATCAATACCAAGAAGAATCGAATTAATGTACATTTCTTTAGAGTACAGTAAGAAAACAATTGGACGATGAATATTTGCCAAACTGATACGAAATTATAGTTAGTTCTCAGTGAAGTAGCATATCTTCAGTGGAAGATAAGTCTTCAATTGAAGTCGCCCTCAGTCTTCAAGATGAAACTGCAGCGTTACAGGATTTCAAGTATTTCGACTCAAAATCATGAATTCAAAAAAATGAGAATTTAAAAATTAACAGATATTTCGTAGGACACAAAATGTCAGTTATTTTAAAATCTTACTTTATCGCTTGCTTTTAAATGTAAAGCTTAAAATCGTTAAACATAAACAAATTTCAAAAATGTACACCGCAATAAAAACAGAATATTGTCATCATATGAAATGTTTTACGGAAAGACATCAATCTGTTATAAAACTTACCAGACTATAGTATTAGCCGAGTATAAATTGGGCAAATACAGGATTTATTTGAGATAGAAAAACTACCTCAAATTTCCAAAGTGGATTTCTAATCTAACAATAATTTGTAATGAATTATACCAACATTACACAATAAACAAGAACACTTAAAATAGTTACACCTTACAATGGTTAGCATGAAATTAAGTTTTTGTTTAAATTTAAGCAAATAGACCAAATTTTTAGTTTTCAAGACTTAATTCTGAAATTCAGGTAGTAATTACTGAAAATTAGTTCAATATTGCTTCAATCCTGCCAAATTTAACTGAATCTAATCCAAACTGTGAGGTAGATTTTCTGGAACCAGCGATGAATTTCTTATTCATCTATTTGATTATTCAGACTTTTTAGATTAAAAAAGAATACTGAAAATGGTTCAACCTTAAAATCACTTTGGAATTGAGTAAAATTTGCCTGAATTTAAGCAAAATTAACATATTTTAAGTCTTCATTGCCTAAATTTCAGAACTGACAGGCCATGTGATACTTACCTCTAAATAATTATAAAGACAATTTTTTCGTTATTTTCCTGTCCACACGGAATGAAATATCGAGTTAAAAATTTGAATAATTAAATAAAAGGCACTATGGAAGGTTTACCAACTGTTCAATGTTTATAACTATACAAAAAAAATAAAAAATTCTTTTTTATTTATAAACAATTAAGAGCTGATAAATCTTCATCGGCTCTCAAATTTTCAACTCAATCAGATCAATTTTACTCAAATACAAATTTTACTGAATTTATTGCCAACCTCTTTAAGGTGTAAGAATTATAAGCATTTTTCATTCCTTTGTATTTAGTTCTACACTGAGAAAATGTTTGGTGGAGACAACACAATTTAGGTTATTTTGAAAAAAGAAAAGGTTGATGCAATAAGTGTTTTCTTAAGATATTAATTTATTTTAATATCGTTTACCAACATTTGATTGTAATTGAGTAGGCGAACAAAACATGATAAATCCATCTTTTTGTTGACGAAAAAAAGAGTTATGCATGGTTTCAACTTTTCCAGGACTCAAGGAATATGCTTGTTGACTGTGCAAATCCCAAAAAGAAATTTATAAATGACTGACAGCGCGCGAGGCGGCGACAGTAGAACTAACGGTTATTTTTTGTATGGGAGGAGACAGGCTACGCATAGAAAGGTTAAATAATTGAAATTGGGTTTTTAATGTGGACTTAAAAAACTGATTGTTAATAAGTTCTTGTTGATTCGTATAATTTGGAAACGAAATAAAAAGTAGGTTTTGAAAGCAACACTTGCATTCGCAGGTACTGGTCTTGTTTTGACAGTCACACTTAACCTTATTTCTTTAATTTATTATTGATTTTGTGCAAAAGCGCATATATCTTTACAAACCTGAAATTTAAGTTTAGTTTCATTATTCAACCTCTTAATGAAAATAATAGTCTATTTATGCAATCACTTTTTCTGATTAAAGAATTTTTCATTTACAGATGCAGCTTCAATTATCAGTTATTCCGATCTACAAAAAAATAATCAAACATGCTTCTGCATATAAAAGTTAGTTCATCATTCGCCACCGCAGCGTTACCGTCTAAGCACACATGCTCAATTGATTCTTGGTTCACAAAAGATTCTATCCCATTAAAATTAGGCTTTAAAAATATTGTAACCTTCAAAATATATTAACTAAAATCCATATATGTTGTACTAAAATTTTCAATGTTATAAAAACTGCATAAATCCGAGCTAATAGATTCAATAATTCGATAATATTGGATAACCATGTAGATGGTTTCCTCCATATGATCCTATTTGAATTTTTCTTCTATCTCTGGTATTTTAGAGACATAGTATTTGTCTGGTTATTGAGGAATCATCTCGAGTGGATTTATCGTGTTTCGTTTTCTTATTTCTCAATTCGTCTCAGTCTTAAAATTTCTCTAAATTGTAAAAGCAAATACTAGAATCTGTCAGTTTTACTGAAGATTGCAAAAATGTCTCCCCGCGTTGCAGTAATCAAGACACACATATATTGAAAATGGAACTTACGGAACACATCTTCTTAACTTTACAATCTTCAAGATGAAACTGCAAAGTTTATAAAATTGTAGAACAGCGAGGGTCATGAGGACAAAATGAAGAGAGTGCGACAATAGGTGAACATGGAGGGGACTAAAGACACTTAGAAAAAGTAATCAGAAAATGCGACTAAACGGACTAATTGAGACTTCCGTTCGTCGATTGTCTCAAACCACAATTATTGCATTCATTCCCTAACATGCTATGGCCAGCAGACAGGTGGTAGACGGCATTATTGCTTACGGCGTTGACGTAAGGATTATGTGAATCGAGGATTTTCAAATGCTCGCCCTGACCCCACTAAGCGGTGAGATGAGCGGGAATTCGATCCATCATGCAGATAAAATGGGTTCAGAAACAACCAAAATACATGGAGAATAGTGCACGTTCATCAGGAAGGTAGTAAAAACCGAAAAAACGAAATTCACAAGGATTTATCAGCTAAGGCTTCTATGTATGTACATTAGCTAGCTGTACCTATATTCTTCTCGTCTTGGACCCGCAAAGCACAGCAAAGTGAAGTCGAGAAGTTCATCGATACTCGGCTCTTATGATACTGAAAAAGGGAATTTTTATTTACTTTTCTGCACACTCAAAAAACATCCGGAAAAAAATGTTAAGTAGGGTCCAAACGGAATTTTGTTTATTCCAACCAAACATTTTTCTATGAGCATTACATAATCCTAAAGTTTAATTACAAATAGCTACGCTCAAAAAGAGTCATTTCCCAGCATTTCACTGGGAATAAATTTCAAAAAGATAACTGACAACAAGCAAATGGAAGTGGTCAGTATTTTAAATGAAACCATTTTTTAAGGTTCATAAATAACTTAAATTTTTTAACTGATTATCTTTGTCTTTAAAAACATTCAAGCTTATTTGTTGCAACAATACTTGCTTCACCTTTCGCGCATAATATTTACCATTCCTTTTATTTCTCGGGTTATAAACCATCGATAATATCAATGATCATTTTCAAACCTGATAAATTTTTACCCACTGCAGCACGAAAAAGAGGCTTTTGGAATAACAAAAAGGTGAAAAATGTCGAAATTGTGTAATCCTACAAATTTCCGAGCCTGACATTATATCTTATAATCTTAAGCAAAGCTCAACGGACGTCGATGTAGAACTTTGCTGCTCGTAGCAATTTAAATAACTGAAAATGCAGGAGAACGATATTACGGAAATATGCAATTAAAGTTTAGTGATTGGACATTTCGTACTTTAATCAGAGACTGGACAAAGGAAGTCAGAGGGAACTTTTGTGCTCGCGATTGTGACTTTGACGTTAAAACTTCATACACATTGGAAGTGAATAACTGATTTATCAGGGAATTTTTATCGAACTAATATTCTATGAATATTATATGAATACGTTATTGCTTAATAAATGAACAGATCTTTGTGCTATTTGTGAGGATTTATTAAACATAAATTTAATGATTTCGATACGTCTTTAATCATTTCGAAATTGCATCGTCGCTTATCACGCCTTAGTGTTTTTCAGAGCGTGTTATCAGACTCTTAGAAAACAAACATGAGTAAGCTCCATTCGAAATTGGCTGAAATTTACTTTGCCTGCGTTTAATATTTTCGATGTTGATTGCCACATTAAATAAGCTTGCATTTTGCAATGCTGACTCACAGCAAGAGAGAAAATCAAACGAATCCTCATGAATTCAGCAAACCGGCAAAGTCGCTTCTATATATATTTTTTATTGTTAGATTCGATAGTTCAGAATGAAGAAGTGGTTGAGGCTGACGTAAATGATAGCCTTATCCACTTGAAGAACCTAAATTGTCTGAAGGACAAAATTCACGAACAATTATCGTGATTACGATAACATTTCTGAGCTAAATAAAAGTATGTTTCGACCAAAAAATTATATCGAATTAGAAATTTCTACATTTTGATTAAATTACTCGCGGTTGATTTATTGCCGTTCCCATCTAAATCTTAATTAGTAGGAAATTACTAGTATTGCATTGGTGTCAAGACATTTTTTACCACGTTTTATTATTAAAAAGTACTTCACTGTTTTAAGGAATTTTTGTAGAGAATTTCTCCTCTGATAGATGTGTTTGCGAACGGATTTTTGGCGCTGTCGATAAGAGGTTTGCCTGTAATTGTTTTTCATGTTAAATCTTTGGCAATAAAAATAATTGAGCGATAACAAATTTGAAAGCCCATATTTCGTAGGCACGAATGGAAGTTTTTAAAAATATTTCCACAACAAATGGTCGGTACTCGCCTTCCCTCGAGCTCTATTGCGAAAACTTTCTTGGAGTATTTGCAAAAATATATTGACTCTCCTTTTGAAAAATAATAAGTACGTCAATAATCGGTAACTAGCAAGAGCCAATTTTAAAAATAACAGGAAAATAACGGTGAAACTGTGTTTCCTTGTTCTTCAAAAAAAAAAAAACACACAAAAAACACGTACCATTAAAATCCAAGAATTTCTATTTCCGTAACGTGACGGGTCTAAAGTCTACTTTTTTTAAATTTGGAATATTGCTTCCCACAAAATGATTTTAAAAAAATTCCACGCTTGGATTATGGGAAGGATGGGTCGGTTATATTCTATCTCCGAAATGGGACCTTTGAAATTTCAGAGCCGAAACCGGTTGCTGTACTAAAAAAATCAAACCCGGACCGTTACCTTTTTTTCACTTTCAACCGACGTAAACAACCTGCATCACTACTTTACTCCAATTTCTAAAACTGGTCAATAAATATTCATTTTTTTTTACTTTTATTCGTGTAAAAATGTGACTTTTTCATAATTGTCAAAAAGAAACAACTTTTATATTTTTCTTCGAGAAGAACCCTCGGTCCCGGACACAAATTCCCAACTTTTTCTCGATCCAATCGTCCCCCAGCACTTTTATTTTAATATCCAACAGACACTGAGCCATAAGGAAACCTTTTCCATACAATAAATTAAAATAAACTTTTGTGCTGACGCCTTTTCTGAGTATCGACACTCATGTTTTATTTCAATTCAAAACGTGAAAACGACGCACTATGGTTTGAAAACGGGCTCCACTGGACAGAAACCGTCAGGATGGCGTGATGCACTGATTATTGTGGAGGATAATTTTTTTTTTTTTTTTGAGAAGTGGCCAACTTCAATTTTTGATACGAGTATCCACAATGACAAGTGAACTTAAAGCCCAAGTAGACAAACAAGTATGATCAGTTGCAGTTGACATCCGTCTAAAATGTAAACTCGGGAGAGCATGTCCGTCATTTCAGTCTGACTCGTGTCTCTCTTTCCCTCTCTCAGTCTCCTTCCGTCTCTCTTCGCTGCTTCCCGCCCCCTTCCCACATGGTGCACACAGGCACACGTGTGTTTCACACAAACGTACACACGTGTAAATAAAGGCGCGAGGCCGCATTGACAAGCGTCGTCTTCGCCGTCACCGTTCACGATTGCTAAAACGTGTGATTGTACGCGATGAATGAAATCGAGCCACGCGGTGTAAAATATCCAAAAAATTAAATTGTAAATTAAAACTTTTGAAAAGCGGCCCAACTGAGGAAGTTTGCAAGTAGACAAAGCGAACCCAGAGATAGAATGGCAAAGTAGAAGATTACCCCGTCTCCACAATCTACAATGTCAATCTTCAAATTTAGTAACAATATTTTACAATTTTAAAATGCTTGATAGATCTAATTGGGAGAAATATGAATATTTCGATTTAACATCAAAACCTAGTGAATAGAGTAAAATACGACCAAGAAGATTCTATTTTGATTGTTATACTGTATGTACAAGACGAATGGTAAAAAGTTGCAGTTTTGGAAAATACATAACCTCAAAAAAAGCAGTTCATTACCCTTAGTGAAATCAATCTTTTTTTCTTCTATTTTTGTACATCCCGCCAATATGCCTCTATTCACCGAGTTTGAGTATCAAGAAAACACCAAAACTGGAACAAGTTTGTTAAAACACTTGCTCGTTTTTGCAAAAAAAAAGCAAAAAGGTTCGAATTTTGAAAGAAAATTAGCTTGTTTACAGAAAAGTGGACACTGTGTTTGTGAGCGCGTGGAGACGTAAGATTAGACATTAGACATTAGACATGAGAGTGGACGAGAAACCGGAAAATAAGAATGATTTTTGTTGTTTTTTGCGTACTCACGTTCTAAATTTATTGTGAAGCACGCCACTGTTCGATGACGCTCGCTCACGCACGCGGGGTCACACACTCTTACGTTAGACGACGTGATCGTAGTCTTGCTAATGAAACACATCGACGTCGCTCCAGAGTCTCACTCAATTTCCAGGGGGAGAATCCACCATGCAAATGCACCGGCACACACACCCGCACGTTTATTGTTTGAATTCGTTTGAAAAATATCCGTTTTGTTTGGTTCAAATGATGGCGAAAAAAAGGCGCGCAATCGCCAATGGAGATTGTCGTTTAACTGGACAACAACAAGTACCGGATACAACAAAATGGCGTTGTGTCCGAACACCCGCGCTTGATCAGGTTGAAAATGCCGGAATAGCAGCGTGTTGGAAAGATCGACTGACTGGCGGGGTCTGCGGCCCTAAGTGGTTCGACGTTAAGAACGAACTCAACAGAGAGAGAGAACGAGAGCGCGCGCGCGAGAGTGAGCGAGAGGGAGTGAGAGAAAGAGGGAGGAAGCGATGTGAGAGTGAGAGAGAAGGATTGAGGAGAGACAAAATGAAGGGTGGGGAAAGGCGGGTGGTGGGGGAACAAGGGTGGCAAGAAGAGAGGGGCGGTTCGTCAGGAACGTAGGCCAGGGGGTGTTTTAGAGCCCCAAACCAGAAGGCGGGATATGGGAAAATGAGTTATAATATTAGATTCTCGTTTTTTATCATTTTTACAGGCGCTGGAGAATATTAAAAATGAGGGGGGACCAATTGGAAGCGAGCGCAGAGTCACGTGAAGGTCAGGATCGTACCTAGCTTCCAAATTTAGGGTTTTGCTTTTTGTTTGTCTTATATAAAGCTATTGTTCATATTTTTGGGATTATTCACTTTTAATTGATATATCAAATTCTCATTATGTTCGATCGACATAAAAATCATTTTTATCTGACTTTGGGATCATTTAAGATTAGATGCAGTTTTGGGGGAGTTTCTTTTAAAAAAAGAACTTATTTACAGTTACAGTCACTGATTTTGTATACATATACGGAAGCATATGCTGAATATGTACAAAATTATAAGAATTTCAAAATAATAAATCAACGCTTTCATTTTTACTATTCACAATTGAAGAATTTGCAATTGCAAATCTATATAGTTGAATAAATTTCCATTTTCAATCTTCAACATTAAACTATTCCAAAAAGAGCATTCAAAATTGCAAATATTCAGAATTGATGAATTTTTAATTGTACATCTTCAAATTTGAACTTTAAAAAATGTTAAACGTTACATATTTTTAAAATATAAATCTTGAAAATTGAATAATTCGTCATTCAATATTTTCAAAGTTCAACAATTTTCAATTGTAATGCATCAAAATTGTAAGACTTTAAGTTTTAAAATAAAAAATTCTCTAATTTTGATGATTTGCATTTGAAATTTCATCAATTTGGAAAATTTAGAATTGAAAAATCTTGACTTTTGATCCTCAAAATCACTAAACATCATCACAATTTACAAATTTTTATTTATACGTCTTTAAAATTGAAGAATTTAAAATTGCAAATCGTTCAAATTGAAGAATTTTCAATAGTAAATCTTCAAAATTAAACTATTAAACAAAAAACGTTCCAAATTACATACGTTTAACATATAAATATTGAAAATTGAACAATTTGCCATTCTATATTTTCAAAATTCAAAATTTTCAAC
>CAKNWT010204991.1:0-11444 GCA_932066315.1 Andricus coriarius | reverse complement strand
GTTGAAAATTCATGTATTTTGTTTAACATTATTCTTTATTGTTAGAAAATTAATCTTTTTGGTAAAAATTTCATTTCTTTGGTTAAAAATTAGTTTTTTTTATTGGAAATTAATTTTTTTTACTACAAATTTAACTATTCCATTTTATCTCGAAATTTTTATGTTATGGACTTTTAATCTTTTTGAGTAGAAAATTCATTTGTTTGGTTGAAAATTCAACTATTTCGTTGAAAATTTATTATATTTGCTTAAAAACTTTTTTCTGTGACTAAAAATTAAACTATTCTATTTTTTGCTGCAAATTTATCTTTTTTAGTTAAAAATTCATCTATTTTGTTGAAAATTTGATCTGTTTTGGTAGAAAATTAACCCTTTTGGTTAAAATTATTCTTTTTTAGTATAAAATCAATCTTTTATTGGAAATTAATTTTTTTTAACTATTCCATTTTTTTCTGAAATTTTTTTGATGGTTATTTCATTTTTTGGTTAAAAATTTAACTATTTAGTTGAAAAATTATTCTATCTGGTTAAAAACTTATTTTTCTAATTTAAAATTAAACTATTCTCTTTCTTGTTGAAAATTGACCTTTTTTGATTGAAAATTCATCTATTTTGTTGAAATTTGTATTTTTTTTGGTAGAAAATTAATCTTCTTGGTTGAAAGTTCAAATATTTTGTTGAAGATTAATTTTTTTTTTATTGCAGGTTCATCATCTTAGTTAAAAGTTAATTTCTTTGGTTGAAAATGCAAAAAATTTGGCTGGAATTGCGTTCTTATGTTGAAAATGAATTTTTGTACTAAAAATGTAGCTATTCCAGATTTTCTATAAAATTGAACTTTTCTGTTTCAAATTCACTTATTTTGTTGAAAACTCGTCTTATTTGGTCGGTAAAATTAAATTATTTTTGTAGAAAATGCATATGTTTGGGTTGTAAAATCAACTTTATTTCAAAAATTCTTCTTTAAGACTTGAAAACTCAACCTTTTAGATGAGTTGTTTTTTTTTCGTTGATTGAAAAATCTTTTTTTGGATGAAAATTCACTTGTTTTGTAGAAAATTCGTACTTTTTGGTCAGTTTTTTTATTGAAAATTACAATATTTTTTGGTGAAAGTATCAACTATTACACTTGTGGTTTAGAACTAATTTTTCGTAGCAAAGAATCATCAGTTTGGTTGAAAATTAGACTGTTTTGTTGAAAATTCCTTTATTATTATTATTTTTATTATTTCATTAATAATTGTTTAAACAATTTAAAATGAGTTAAAAGATACCTACCTTCAAGGCATAAATGATATTGTCGTTTATATTCCTCCTGGGGAATAATTGATGTAAAACATGTTTTGTGTAGGAAAAGCGTCACACTTATAATATTTTTGTGTAGAATATGTCTGTGTTGAATATCTTACTCAGAATATTTGTCATTTGGCAGAAAAAAATTTAAAGTAAAACTATAAGCATTTCATTTTGGTGTAGGATCTACTTTGTGTAAAAAATATTTTATTGACTGTTTTAAATATTGTGTGAAACAAATTTTGTGTAGGACAAATATTGGACATAATATTTTGGTGTACAATGTTTTGAGAATATCTTCGTAATAATATATTACTCTATAATGTTGTGTAGAATATACCTATACTGTGTAGAAAATATTTTTTGTAGAAAAAATATTTGACAGAATAATTTTGTGTACAATATTTTAAAAATATTTTCAGGATAAGATAAATTAATATTTATTTCTGTGTAGGATACATTCTGCGTAGAAAATATTTGGTGTAGGTAAAATATAACGGTGTTAAATTATGTGTAGAAAAAATTTGGTGTAGGAAAAATATAACAGTATTAAACTCTGTGTAGGAAATATTTCCTGTAGAAAATATATGTTGTGTAGGAAAAATATGATCAGTATACGTTGTGTACAATATATTTTGTGTAGAATAAGTTTATGTAGGAAAAAATCATATCCTAAGAATTAAGAAAAATAAGAGCCGATTTTTGGTTCAAAGCTTCGAAATGATCTGAAGCTTTCAGATTATTTCTACCCGGAATGCAATTTTCATGAAACCTGTCAAAACGTCAATCGCTGGAGGCGAAATGTAGCCAGTATGAAAACATTCGATTAGGATCCCATCGAACCGGTAATTTTAACTGACATTTAAGATGAGATCCCAGCAGTGAATCAATTGAATCGAGTGTTCGCCAAAATTATCGAATGAAATTCGATTGCGAGTAGGATAAATTTATGAGATGATAGAAGCACGACCGAATCTGTATGCTTATTCGATTAGAGTCCAGTTTGCCTTAATTTGCAGACGCGATCAGTCGATAGCTAATGCACTCGATTAATGAATCTATTAATTAAAAATTAGATATCATAGAATTTCGCCTGTAACGAGCTTCGAC
Source organism: Andricus coriarius (assembly GCA_932066315.1). Taxonomy (NCBI): domain Eukaryota; kingdom Metazoa; phylum Arthropoda; class Insecta; order Hymenoptera; family Cynipidae; genus Andricus; species Andricus coriarius. The sequence continues at coordinate 9,041 of CAKNWT010204991.1, read as the reverse complement.
AGTTCGACAGATATTTATACCTGACTATAAACCAATCGGCAAAACCACTTCAGCTACATTCCGAGTTTTACCTTGATAAGAAAAACGAAGGCATTTTATCCGTTGAGACATTATTTGCTTCTGTCAAACAGAATTCCACTTCTGATCATTTACTCTACGTTTGTGAGAAAAAAAATCAAATTTGGTTAAAAACAGTTGTGGATACTTATTTTTAATAGGTTTTTATTTATGTTTAAATAAATCGTGTGTAAGGAGATGTTGACCAAGGAAGATGACTTTTCTGCCATAAAAGATGCCTTGAACACAACGGTTGGATTTTCAACAAAATAATTAAAATTATTACAAAACAGGTGAATTTTTAACCACATAGCTGAATTTTCAACTAAAGAAAATAAGCTTTCAACCAAAACTGGAACAGTTACATTTTCAGTTAAAAAAACTACTTTTCAACAAAAATGAAAATAAATATTCAACCAGCTTAATTCAACGAATAAAGACAAATTTTTAACAAAATAGTTGAATGCTTAACCAAAAAGATAAAGTTTCAATCAAACAAGATTAATTTTCTACCCAAAAAGACCAATTTTCAACATGATAGATGAATTTTCTAACAAATAGTTGAATTGTCAACTTATAAATCATACGTTTTTATTCAAAACATAAGGTTTTAACAAAATTCTTGAATTTTTAAACCAAAAGAATTAATTATCTACCAAACAGTTGCATTTTCAAACCGGAAATATGATTTTTCAGAAAGAATTTAATTTTCTATCAAATAATTAAATTTTTATATAAATAGTTTAGTTTTTAAACAAAATGTTGATTACTCGGCCAAAATAGTTAAATTTTCAACTAAAAGAAGATTAATTTTCAATCAAGTACATGAATTTTCTACTAAAGAAAAAAAATTTTAACCCAAATTGGAACATTTAAATTTTCAGTTAAGAAAATTACTTTTTATCAAGAATTGAACAAATGAATTTTCATCAAAGAAGATTAATTTTCTACTAAAAAAGAAGAAGTTTCGACCAAAGAGTTGAGCTTTCAAGCTATAAAATCGAGTTGCAAAAAATAAATTTTCAACCAAAGAGTTTTTCTTTTAACTGGAAAAGATAAATTTTCAGTCAAAAATGGAATCGTCATATTTTCAGTTTAAGAACGTAATTTTCAAACAAAAAAATTTAAATCTGTTTAATTTACCCAAAAAGTTTAATTTTTTACAAAATATTTGAATCCTCAACCAAAAAGGTGAGTTTCCAATAAACAAGATTAATTTTTTAACCGGCAAGATGAATTTTCAACCAAAAGAAGATCAATTTTCTACCAAAAGACGAGTTTTCAACAAAATACATGAATTTTTAACTATAGAAAGTAAATTTTCAATAAAAATTGGAATAGTTGAACTTTTAACTGAAAAATCTCAAATTTTAATCAAAAATAAAATCGTCAAATTTTGAGTTAAAAAATTAATTTTTAACAACAAAAATTTCAATCATTTGTATACAACCCAAAAAGTTGAATGTTTTACAAAACAGTCGAATAATCACTAAAAAAGATGACTTTTCAACAAACAAGATTAATTTTCCACCCAAAAAGTTGAATTTCAAACAAAATACATGAAATTTTCAACAAATAGTAGAATTTTAAACTTACAAAGAATACATTTTCAACCAAAATTGGAATAATTAAATCTTTACATAAAAAAGTTCACTTTGAACCAAATAGTTGAATTTCCTACCAAAATAGTTGAATTTTCAACCAAAAGAAGATGAATTTTCTACCAAAATACGAATTTTCTATAAAATACGCGAATTTTCATCCAAAAAAGATAATCTTCTAACCAAAGTTGGAATATTTACATTTTCAGCTTAAAACGAAAGAATAAATTAATTTTCTGACAAATAGTTGAATTTTCAACTTATAAAAGATATATTTTCAACCAAAACTGGGATAATTAAACCTTCAGATTCAAAAATTCATTTTGAACAAAATAGTTGAATTTTCTACCAAAAAAAAAAAAGCAATTTTTCACAAAATACATGACTTTTCATCTAAAGAATATAAGTCCTCAACCTAGAAGAATGATTTTCTACCCAAAAAATCGAATTTTTAACAAATGGATTAAATTTTCAAGCAAGAAAAAAGAAAATGAATTTTCTACCAAATAGTTGAATTTTGAACTAAAAAAGATTAATTTTTAATTAAGCAAAAATGTTTGATTTTCTACCAAAAAATATGAACTTTTACCGTATAAAAAATGAATGTTCAACCTAATAGTTAAATTTGCAACTAATAAAATCACTTTTCAACCCAAAAAAAGGAATATTTAAATTTTCAATAAAAAAATTAAACTTTAACCATAGAAGAAGAACTGAATTTTTTTAAATTAAATTTTGAAGGAAAGTCGTGAATTTTAAATTTACAAAAATGAATTTCTAAAAAAGTAGTTCAACTAAGTTGTACAGTTTTCAATAAAAAAATATGAATCCTCAAAAAAAAAAAATGTAACAGTTGATATTTCTACTGAAAAAGATTTCAATGTTAAATTAAAATAGTTTATATTTCAACCGAACTTTTTGCAAATAAAAAACAGTTGAATTTAAAGAAAAAAATGAATTTGTCGCGAAAAAATGTATTTTCTATCAATAAAGATGAATTTTTAACAAAATAAATCAAGTTTCCAACAAATAGTTGAATTTTCAACTGAAAAAGATTAACTTTCAACCAAAAATGGAATAAATAAATTTTCAGTTAAAAAAATTATTTTAACGAAATACAACGAATTTTCAACAATGTAGTTAAATTATTAATCATAGAAATAAGTTTTCAACTAAAATGATACATTATTAACAAAACAACTGAATTTTTAACGAAGTTATTTAACTTATTTCAACTAAAAAGATAATTTAAGTAATTGACTAGAGTCAAGAAAATAAATTGTTTAAACAATTAATTATAATTATTAATAACATTATATTTGAATAATGATAGAAAGATGCAAATATTTTTTTATTTTTGGATTTTTGTCCAATTTTCATTTAGAGTGAAGTAATAATGAATTCAAGTTAACAAAATAATTGTTTAAACAATTTATTATCATTGTTAATAATATTCCCTTTGCTTCATTGGTAGAATGTTGCGGTTTTTTCTGAAATTTTCAACTGTTTTTCTATTTTTCATTAGGCGTGACTTAATAATTAATTAGATTTAGCAAAAATAATTGTTTGAACAATTCATTATTGTTTAATTTCAGAAAAATATATTCACAAAAAGGAAAGAGAATATTTAAAATATAGTTTTGTCTAATGTGTATTTATTAATTGTTAGTAATCAGGCAGGCGAAGGAAAGTGAAAGATTTTACAGCCACTTTCTAGCACTTATCTAAGAAAAGATAGTTATAAACAATATTAAATTGTTTAAACAACTTTTTTTGTTAACTTGAATTAATTATTACCTCAATAAGTGAAAAAAGGAGAGAAATGTAAAAATTCTTTAAAAACCGCAACAATCAGGCATTGATATAGATGAAGATAGTCATAAGCAATAAGGAATTGTTAAAAAAATTATTTTTGCGAAATCTAATTAATTATTAAGTCACGCCTAATGAAAAATAGACAAAACAGTTGAAAATTTCAGAAAAAACGCAACATTCTACAAATTAAGCAAAAAGAATATTAATAACAATGATAATAAATTGTTTAAACAATTATTTTGTCAATTTGAATTGCTTATTACTTCATTCCAATTGAAAATTAGACGAGAAGCCAGAAATTAAAAAAAAACCGCATCTTTCTAGCATTATTCATATACAATATTAAAAATAATAACAACAAATTGTTTAAATAATTTATTTTCTTGACTCTTGTTAATTGCTTAACTTATCTTAATTGAAAATTTGACTAGATGTGAATTTTTTTTTAAACTGCAATTTTGTAGCATTTTTCTTAGAGAATATTAACATTAATAATAAATTGTTTAAACAATCGCTCCTGTTAACATTTATGAACTATCACTTCCCTCTAATTGAAAATGAAACAACAAGTGGGACATTTTTGAAAAAACCGCGTCTTTCTAACTCCATTCTATGAGAAAATGGTTAAAAACAATAATGAATTGTTTAAACAATTTATAAGATTATCAAATGTTGAGTATGAAGTGGTCTTTTACGGGCCAGAAACAATGCTTATGGAAAAAACTACAAAAAAAGTCATAATTATCGCGAAAAACTCGCAAAACCCATTTTTTCACTTATGGGGTTTCTTTGGGACCCTATAAAACAGACCTATGATGCTGGTATTTGAAAACTGATATTTTATTCGTATTCTAGGGCTAATTGTGAAGAGAAATGTTAAGTTTCAACTCGATTGAGATAATATTGAGGATTCTGAATAAGATTTACATAAACTGCATTTTTTCTTATGGGAAATACGTGTTAAACTTCATGGGGCTTACAGCACCTCTAAATATTTTTTTTTCTTTTAAACAAAAAAAATAGATTTATTTTTGTGTAGATTCGCACAAATTTCTGGGGTGTCCCAATAAAAATTGAAAAAAAAAAAAATTCCAATGCACTTTTAGACCACCCTACTGTATAATGACTCTTTGCTAATAAAAATGGTAAAATCTGAAATCGCTAAAACCTGAAATGTGAAATCATCAAAAAGGAAAAGCCCCTCTGTCTGGAACTGACGTAAAAATGATTCGCTGCAGTCATCGGATCCCTTTTTTGCAAAAAGCAATGTTTAGTCTCTATTTCGTCTGAAAAGAGGGGAGTCATCATCAAGCGAGGCACATTTTCTGTCAAGTCCATGACTTGTCTATTTTTCCTCCTTTTTTAAGAGGAATCAACTGCGAGATTGTTGTGCATCTATTTTCATTCGGCGAGAGGATCTTGTGTAAAGTCCACAAGAGGGATTCGAGAGCCCGGACTCGTAATTGAAACGTCCTGTACACTGCCTATAAGGCAGAAGGAAGGCCGTTGCAGTTCATCAGTCATTCTGGGGAAATGCGGCAGTCATCGCGAACGCATTTGCAACCCCAAGAGCACGAAATGACGTCCATACGAAGAGAGAGAAAGAGAGAGAAAAAATAGGGAGAGGGAGGTAGAGAATGGAAAAAAGGGAAGAAACGAGAGAGAGGGAGAATGTATATTCACATGGGGTGTAGCTCGTGGGGTAGGTCGTGATTGCTCAGCGATACAAAGGGTGGACAGACCCCCTAGGCACCCTTCCCCATTATGGATCAGAACCTTCTCCAGAGAGATGGAGAAACTGAGAGAGACAGGTAGGCCGCGAGAAATGAATGAAAGAAAGAGAGATAGGGGAAGGGGAATAAAAAAAAGTAAATTGAACTATAGTCGCAGAAGACATTCCGCTCTGGGCTCCTCCTGCCACCATGATTCTAGGCTTTCTTTTATCTTCCTTTGTTCTCGCGGAAATCGCCTTTTGCGCCCAAGTGGGCGAGTCGAAATTCGAGATTTTATGGAAAAGTGACTCTTATGAGTGACTTATGGTTAAATTATGGTGTGATATAAACCAAAAATTAAGAGGCAGTATCCTTCAGATAAGGTTTTTGATTGAATGTCGAAGAAATGATGTTTTACCTAAAAAAATATTTTTCTTGGATAACAAATTTCGAGATTTTGCTTTTCATAGTGTTTTGAATTAATGACGGACTGGCGTGGGATAGCGAAGGAGTCATGTTCAGTCAAGTTATAGTCAACGAAAATGAACCAGACAGTTTCTCACCGGGATCCTGCACTTCTCAATACCTTGCTTCGATTTAGTTCAGGATACGAGTCCTCGATCCTATCCAATGAGGCACTCCCTGGATGTCCAAAAAAAGGTTTTGGTTGTTGGTGAAAATTGGCACAGATGTAGCCTCCAAAGCTACGACCACGATCGTTCACCGAACGATCGATCCCAACGCGACCGGAGGTGATACGTCGTCCGACTCGTCACTTCCTGCAACACTAGAAGACGATCGAGTCGGGAAATCACTAAAACAATTTATTGGGACTTGAAGAGCCACTAATATTTAATTTACGGACTCAGGAACCTGAGTTCTCTAGAAGACGCACAATTGGAATCTTATCGTTGCAACCCCGAAAATTAGCACACCAGCCTACACCTTGATGGCAACTGACTCTCTGAGAAGGGAGCCCGGCAGCCCCCCACCAAGGCACCATCAAGCGACAACATGACTCACTACTCAAGCCGAAGGTAGCCCCCAAAACTCATAAACAGAAAAAGAACCTTAAACGAGAAGAGGCATTGGGAGGATGTCATGCGATGATCAATGAAGCCCGAAGGTCAATCAAATGAGAAACAATAACATCAAATAAACTATTAACACATAGTAATTTTTGCGATAGACAATTTGAACATAATTTAAAGAATTTCAAATTCTCAATGTTGAATTTAGTGATCAAGGATGTTTAAAATCATGTTCATTTTTTAAAAGTAAAAATTTCCAGAATTAGAAGTGAATTAGAAGTGTGTTTACCACAGGATAAAATCATTGATCTTTTGAAGCATCAGATTTTCCTTAATCGAAGATTTTTAAACAATGATAAAAAAACATGAGAACAAGCTTTCTATTTTGATTGATCAACAAACTAATCTTCAAGAGCAAAATTTAAATTTACACAAGATTTTTGAAGAAGATAGGGATCCTTGGTTTGTAAATTTGGCAGATATTCACATTCCTGATTCGGTTACAGATATTCTCAGATTAGGTAAAGGTTTTAGTAACCATGTGATAAAAAGTAAATCGAAACAAATTATGGAATTAGTCAAAGATGCTGAATCAAGTATACACAAAATTCCAATATTAGATCAACAGGATATCCGGAACACGGTTTTACACTTGTTAAAGAGCTTTGTTGATAAGAAATTTTTGCACACTAGTAGCATTGATCGTAAAATTTCTGAAGGTTTCATGGTAACGAAAGGTTTCCTTAAAAACAACCCTGATATAATTTGTATAAATGCTGATAAGGGCAATATTACAGTTTGTATGAAGAAATCAGACTATATTAGGGATATGAAGGATTTGCTTTCCAATCGTGATAACTTTGATTTATTGCGTGAAAATCCGTTGAAACAATTAAGAAGAGACACTTTCAGGATTCTAGACAATTGGAGAAAGAAAGGACTTTTAGTAAAAGATATAAGATGGACTGATATAAATACCGAAGACACAGTTCTTGCAAGATGTTATGGTTTGAGAAAGGTTCATAAAGAAGGCTATCCTTTGAGAATAGTTATTTCAACTATTAACACTTCCACGAAATTTTTAGAACAAAACTTTAATTTGATACTCAAAGACTCCATTACAACTTCAAAATTCATTATTAAAAATAGCTAGGAATTCCAAAAAATTAATATTGAAAAAACTGTTCCTGATGACCATGTAATAATTTCTTTGGATGTTGTTGCAATGTTTCCAAGTATACCCTTTGAATTGGTTGAACAGGCAATTTTAAATAGATGGGACAATATAAAAACACGTACTCGATTAAGTCAAAAAGAATTTATGAAAGGGATAGCTTTTATTATAAACTCAACTTATTTTAAATTCAATGGATTTCATTTTGCCCTTTTACTTTCGCTATGTTGATGACACCTTATTATGTGTTCCTTTAGAAAAGGTACAGGCAGTTATTAATACTTTTAATGGTTTTCATCCAAAACTTAAATTTATCCATGAAATAGAGAAGAATAATCAAATCAGATTTTGGACATAGAAGTAATCAAAGGTCAGGATGGTAATATTATTACCAAGTGGTATAGGAAAAGTACATATTCAGGTAGAATTTTAAATTTCCTTCCTGCTCATCCTTTGCAAAACAAAATTGCAATAATCAAAAACTTGGTTGACAGAGCTCTAGGTTTGTTCCACATTTCATTTCACAAAGAGAATTTGAATATCGTTAGGAATATCCTTTTTCTTAATCATTACCCACGAAAGTTAATTGAGCAACATATCACAATTAGAATTCAACAAATCAAAAACAAACAAAGTAACATATTATCTACGGATGATCAGAAGGAATTGAGAGAATCTAGTTCTTTTAATACTTTTGTCCTTCCTTTTTTTGGTCAAATTTCAAAAACTATTGAATTTATGTTTACAAAATTTGATATTCATACCATTTTCCGTATATCATTTAAAATGGATTCAATAATAATTTTTTGTAAAGATCCTTCAGATAAATTTGAAAAAGGTGGTGTTGTTTACAAGATCACTTGCAAGATCTGTAAGATGACTTATGTGGGACAGACTGGCAGACTTCTTAATACTAGGGTGGAGGAACACAAAAGTGATGTCATTTGGGACATTGTTATAAGAGTGCTCTTGCTAGACATACAAGAGGGTTTGTTGATATTGACCATGAGTTGGACTGGGATAATGTTGAAATTTTACATAGTGAAAGTAATGAGAGAAAGAGAGAATTCATGGAAATGCTTTATATTAAAAAACGAAATAAGTTGCTTGTTAATTTGAAAACAGATTTGGATAAATTAAACAAGAGTTATTCTAGTATGATTAATTACATTTAGCAAAAGATTTTCATGTGTCTTGACTTTCTCTTATTTCCTGTTTGTTCATAACGTATTTTCCTTTGGACCCACACTTATTTCTCAGGTATACAGGATTTGCCTTTATGCCCACACTTAGTTCTCAGGTATCCAGGAGGTAGCATCGTATTTTCGTTGCTGTTCCCACCTGTTATAATTTTTCTTACCTCGATAAGGGCGCTGTGTGAGCACCGAAACGTTGGTGAATATTATCCATGCTTTTTATTGTGATTTCAAAGTAATAAAAATAAAAAAGAGGAGGAAGGAGATCTGGTTGGTTGCTTTCTCACTTTTCTTTCCTCTTTTTTATTTTTGTCCAATGAAACAAATTTTCATTTTGTTTTCAGGAATTGCAATAGGAGCATTTTGTGGTGTTTGCACAAATTTTATCGTAAGATTCTTGGTTTATTTTCAGGAATTTATACATTAAAGTGACATCTGCTTTTTTATCTTGAAAA
>CAKNWT010204989.1:0-29632 GCA_932066315.1 Andricus coriarius | reverse complement strand
TTGAAAACTCACATCTTTGGAATAAAATTAATTTTTTGTTAGTTGACGATTCAACTAGTTTGTTGAATATTCCAAATATTTCTACTTGAAATCTGAAGTATTTCATATAGAATTCAATATGCTATTTAAATAGCGTGAGATAGTTTCTGAACGGCCCCTAACGTCAGGGTAACGTTAAGGCAAAATGTGTACATTTCTCTTTGGAATGACGTGCAGAACGATATCTGCAATACAATTTTTAATCATTTCCAAGCATGATCCATCAAGCTGTTGATGGATCATGTTTTCCAAGTTTAAAAATGTCGATTATTTTGGAACACGCGCATTTGAATTTCCCGCCGAAGAATCTAGCAGAAAATCCTAGTCAAAATGTCAGCTGATGCAATCAACATGGTAACCAAATAACCTAAAAAAACTTTTTATTAACAACAAAACCTGTTTAAACTTTTCACAATGAAAACATTTCATCCTACTAAATCTATTAAAAAAACAAGCTGCTACTCTTCAACATCAGAAGACACGAAGATACAGCATAAAATTGGGGTTCTGAGACTCCATCATCGGTTACCTCTAACCTGTTGAATCACCTCTGAATTTCTATTCTCTGATCACGTTATCGGAATTGATTTGACGTCTCGCATTTTTACATTCCGCGGCGGTATTCGCCAGACCAGGCGGTGGCGTGAAAATTTAACAACTAATTTTGATCTCACGTATAAATAATGTTGATCTCAGCCATCTCAGCGAGGAATTTTCGGTGAAGTTGCTCGTACAGAATTGTACAGAATCTTGCGAGGTTACCTAAGCGAGTGAAGTTTAAGTTTCAAAATCACTAGTGAACATGAATCAGATGATTCGTCGCGATTTTCCGGGAACTGGGTGCTCAGGAATCTGTTGTTTTTTGAATTTCAAACGAGTCCTGTTGTTTTAACGTTGGTAAATAGAACTGGAGTGAAAAACGATGATCAAGTTGTCTTGGTTTGAGTGTCGAGTGTAATTTTTGGCTGACGAGGATTTGCTGAAAAATGGGTTTTTCTACGAGTTTACAGGGTCAGGCTTCTCATGAGGCCCTTTTGGCACGCCAGGAAGCCGAAATTAAACTCCTGGAGACGATGCGTCGGTGTCTCACCACCAAAGTTAAATCGGATCGAGAATATGCCTCGACCATTTGCGCACTGAGTGTCCAGGGCAGAAAAATCGAAAGGACCGAGGAACTTATTGGGAGTATGATTGCCCAGGTATTTATATTTTTTCTCTTCATTTCGGATTTTTAAGTAACTTTATTTTGTGCAAGAATTGGTATACACAATGTTTACAATGTACCAAAAATCAACGAAAATTACATGAGATGTGTCACCAAAGATATTAAATTAATTGAATCCTAAATCATCGATCTTTAAGAAAAAAAAATAAAAATAAAGAACAATGTAAAATAAATGAAATTACGAACGATTCCATAATGAATGCTGCATTTATTGAAAATAAATAAATAGTTAAATTTGTAGTATTCAGTGGCATGCTCATATTGCCGTTTATGATATTATTTAAAGAAATTGAAATTTCTTACCCAAAAAGTTAAGAAAGTACTTATCCTTATTTTTTATAATTCAAAACAAAAAATTTAATTTACGCAAATTTTAATTTATCTGCAAGAATCATGTAATTTCAATGATAACGAACAAAGTTTTATTTCGTTTGTTAAGCAATTCCATAAGACTTCATCGAATACGATTGTGCAATTGAAATGGAATTCAGAAAGTAATAAAATATACGCGAAGAGAAATTTCTGTGGATTTTGAATAGTATTCACAACATAGAGAAAAAGATTAACATTTTTTTGCATAAATTTCTTTCAGAATTAAAAAATGTGAATGTCAATGTCGCAGAAAGTAATTATTCTTAATTAACTACAAAAAGAATAATTAAAATTAAGACTATTCAAATAATGCAAATTTCAATTTTCACCTGAACAAAATATTCAAGACTTTCACTTGAATATTTATATTTAATTAAAATTATCCGAATTAATGAGTTAACAGGATATCTACTTACCTGGAATACTTATAGAAAACCTATAGAAATGTCAGGAAAAACTCAGGGAATTTTTCCGAGCGTGTCTAAATTTATTTCAAATTTAGAATATTAAATTGAATAATGTTTTTTCATTTGAAAAATTAAATAATGAAACTTCTTTTTATCATTTTCACTAATCTTAGGAAAATATATTTTATTGAAAATAATAATATGTTAAATATGCCCTGAATTTTAAGTACCTATAGCTATGAAAGTAATAAAAAAATTTGCTTTTAGTATTTTTCATATCTTTAATTATTCGATAGTGATAATAGTGTATATTTAAGATTCTTCTATAATTATAAAATTCCTAAAAGTTTGTACCATTAAGACATTTTTTATGTTTAAATGAACGAAATTTTTTACTGATGTCTTTGTAAACTAGAAGAAGCGCTAAAATGTTTGTTCATTTATATTGGAAATAATAGATTATTAAAATAAAATTATAATGCATATTTTAAATTTTCTTTCGAACAATATTTATTGATAAAATAGAATAGAGGGAAAATATTTCGTTCATTTGCACGCTCAGAACTTCAGTTACATGGAACATCTTTATTTAATTTTATATGTAAAAAGTGCCATGTCTGCACAGATAGATATTTATGAGGACTGGAAAAAAAACATTATTTATAATTAAGTCGTGTATTTATTGTATACTTATTAGGATAGTCTAAACAAATCTTTATTTTTTTCTTCTGAAATGTCTCACCGAAAAATTGTTCCTTTTATTGTAAAAACGTAGCTTGAATTTGGTCAGAATTTGAGAAATGTTTATTGTTTTTCAAGCCCATTTTTTGAAAAATTGCTTATTTTGTTCTAATTACCGTTGCTAATGAATTTTTATTTTACTTTGGAATACATCTATTGATTTATTTTTAATGAAATACATTTCCAAGATTTTTGACAGAATTAACAAAATTTACTTTATTATTATTAACTGCTTATTTTATTTTAATTGCTGCCGTTAGTGGATTATTTTACTTTGGAATACAAAAGGGTCAAATGGATGTATGCTAAAATAAAATAATCGATAAACGGCAGCAAATAAATAATAAATAAAGAAGCAAATTTGTGAAAAAATGGGCTTGAGACCTCTAAATGTATTTTTTTAATTCTGGCAAAAATCTGACTGATGTATTTTACTAAAAATAAAACAATAGATGTATTCCAAAGTAAAATAATTTATAAAAAGGTATTTAAAGTAAAACAATTTTTTTTTGCAAAAATAAGCTCGAGAGACTCCTAAATATATTTTTTAAATTCTATCAAAATGCAGGGGTCATTTTGATACCAAAAGGAATCATTTTTAGGGGAGCAATTTTAGACATTTCTTTGGACCACCCTTTACTTATTCCTATTTATTTTTAATCTTCCGATTTTTTGATAAATTTAGTTAATTGCAATTAAAAAATTCACATGCGGATAATTAAAGGTGCTATTCAAGTATTGCACAATACTTTGAAGGTATGTAGAGTCAGAATGGCTCCACATTAAGAAAAATTGAAGGCTGGCAGTACAGAATTAGATTTTTTGGTATCAAAAATTTATTATTCTTACGCAATGTCTCCATATCTCGGGAGCAAGTTTTCCTTTTTGTAAAAATAGAAAATACTATTTTTATTTTCTGCCGAAAGTCCACCTTCAAAACATGTGAAATTGTAACCTTAAAATTCCTGGACGATTTACTCGGAATTGTCTATCTTTTTAAGATAAACCTGTTTTCACCCGCATTCAGAAACTCAATATCTCGGAAGTAGTTTTTTTTTTATTTAAACTGATGATTGTTTTCTCGAAACTGGATATCTTTTTCTGATAAAATTTTTTTTAGCTGAATCCGCAATTCTGTCCTATACAAAATATTTTTTCGCTCCTCTGAAAAATTCAGAATTTGTTGGTTATCTAGTTCTGTACTGTCACCCTTTCATTGTATCTGGAAATATCTGGAATAGTCAGGGACGTTTTTTTTCAGAATTTGAGTAGACTACTGAAATTAACAATAATTTAATAAGTTACAAATTTGTTTCGCTACTTTTTTTCTAATAAAATAAAGTTGAAATTTCTAATTTAATTTTCTTTCTTATTATAATTTTAAAGTTATTTCATATGCGTTCTTTCTAGTTTTATTACACATCCTATTCGTGTGGTTTTGAAAATTGTAATGATCCTTTAAAACCTATTCATCACTTTATACTATATGTATATGTATTCATTATATTCTTTCTATATTTACTAGAAAACCTTGAAAATTATGCAGATTAATTCAAATTAACTATAAATTGGCATAATTTAAAAAATCAGGCGATCTACTAGTTTCTTGATAAAAATTTAAAGACAACTTGAAATTATGTAAAAATGTGTCTGATATCTCAATAAAATTTTTGTGTAAAATACAGCGAGTTTTGTCATATATATACAGAAGTTGGGTTTTGTTATTTGGCATTTAAGAAAAATTGAAATATACAGAATTTATGATGATGAAATTGTTTAAACTGTTCTAAATTCTAAATTTTATTAAAATAACATTTTGTCCAAATTGAAAATAAGTAAAAAGAACATATGTTTTATATACAATACGAAATAAATATTTTCAGGGCTGGCGAGAAATCATGGATTCGATAGACCAGACAGCAAAGCTTATAAAACAACAAGCAGACTCGATGGAAAATATAGTTGTAGATCACATAAGTACTCTTTATTCGGAAAGAAGACGTGCCAGGAAGCTGTATCAAGAAGAGCAAGCTTGGTTGAATAATCAATTCCAGCAGGTACTTATCAACCCGGTGACCCGTTAATCATTCTTGTGGTTTCCTTTGTAACTGAGAATTACACTTTTTTATGTTCTCCTTCTCAGTTAACAGATGATGTCGCCAGAAAAAAGGCAGATTACCAGAAGAGCTTAGAATCCTACAAGTTGATGAGATCTCGTTTCGAGGAGCATTACGTAAAGTGTAGGTATATTTTATCTTCTCCACCTTTTTTCCGATCGATTACACCCAAACATGAAAATATTCTGAAACAAAATATAAGAAATAATCGCACAGAAATACTCTAAAGTAAAGTAATAATTCAGAGTTGAGTCAAAATACGTCAAGTGAGCACCCCATTTTCCACTTTTTCGCCAAATCAAAACCTATATATATGAATAGAGAGTACTCACCATTAAAAAAACACCTCCAAAAATTCTTTTTTGAATTTTCACCTTTTACAACAAATAATTAGATAATAAAAAATACGAAGACTTTTAATTGAAAAATCGATTACGCGCAAAGTACGTAGCAAAATATTATGAAATTTGGCAGATATATAAATAAATACGTGTACTTTTTATTAACTAACAAATAACAATTTATTAATTACATTTTCCAATTTTTTTATAACTTTTTTATAAACAATTGCATTTTTGCATATGTTCTACACGCCGAAATTGGTTTTTTTATTTACAAATAATATGTGCAAAAAATTTGAGTTAAAGAATCCACAAGAAAATTTAACTGCTCGTCTATGATTGCGACGGGAGAAATATTTTTTAAAACGCCTAATTTTTATAGAGTAAAATTAGTTAAAGATGTTCCAATATTATATAATGAACAAAAAATTTTGTTATAAACAAATTATTTGTTGAATGAATGTTTTCCACGATTTTCCATAATTTTACGTTTTTTAAGTTATATTGCAAGAAATTTTGATAAAAACAATATGATGATGAAGATATTTCTTCTTGAGATTATTATTGTTAATATTATAAACAAATTTAATAAACAAAGGAATTAATCAGGAATTTTTCGACAGGAAAATTAGTTTTTTTCTATTCCAGTCCTTTCAGTTGGGGCTTCATGACAATTTCAGCAACATTCATAATTCTTTGATCAATTTTATGATTTTTTAAAACAAATGCATTATTGGGGCATCTGTCGAGAGAAAAATCCTTTTTTTTCGATGTCAGACTTTTTAATTGGGATCTTCATAAGAAATTCAGCAAACTTCATGATGAGTTGATAAATTTTATGATTTTTTAAAACAAATTTAACGAACAAATGCATTATTCGGGCATCTGTGGACGGAAAAATTAGTTTTTTTTCTATGTCTGTCTTTTTAATAGAAACTGCATAAAAAACTTTCTGATAAACTTAAATTGAAAGGACTGAGATTGAGAAAAAAAATTTCGTCGACAAATACCCAAATAATGCATATATATACTATATTTGTTTAAGACATCATAGAATTTATCAACTAAGTATGAGTGTTAATGAAATCATCATCAAGTTCGCAATTCAAAAGACTGGCATAAGAAAAAACCATTTTTCCATAGACAGATGCCCGAATAATGCATTTGTTTGTTGTTTAAAAAAATCATCAAAATTATGAACTAATCATGAATGTTGCTAAATTTCTTATGAAGATCCCAATTAAAAAGTCTGGCATCGAAAAAAAAAGGATTTTTCCACCGACAGATGCCCCAATAATGCATTAGTTTATTATATTTGTTAAAAAAATCATAAAATTAACCAAAGAATTATGAATGTTGCTGAAATTGTCATGGAGTCCCCAACTGAAAGGACTGTCATGGGAAAAAAACTAATTTTTCTGCCGGCAAATGCCCGAATAATGCATTTGTTTATTATTTTTTTGTTTTCAAAATCATAAAATTAATCAAAGAATAATGAATGTTGCTGAAATTGTCATGAGGTCCCAAACTGAAAGGACTGGAATAGAAAAAAAACGAATTTTCCTGTCGACAAATGTCTGATAAATGCATTTTTTTTATTAATTTTGTTTACAAAAATCATAGGATTATTCAACAAATTATGAATTTTGCTAAAATTATCATGAAGTTCCCAATTTAAAAAATTGACATGGAAAAAAGCGAATTTTTCTATCGAAAAATTCCTGATTAATGCTTTTGTTTATTAACTTTGTTTATAATATTAACAATAATAATCTCAAGAAGAAATTTCTTCATCATCATATTGTTTTTACCAAAATTTCTTGCAATATAACTTGAAAAACGTAAAATTATGGAAAATCGTAGAAATCATTCATTCAACAAATAATTTGTTTATAACAAAATTTTGTGTTCATCATATAATATTGGAACATCTTTAACTAATGTTACTCTATGAAACTTAGGCGATTTCAAAAATTTGCCTGTTATTGACGAACATCGGGAACGTCAAATAGAAAACATGGCCCCACTCGCTCGCGGCGGCTAGCGCACAAAGGCGAGTTCCGCAAAAAAAAAATATTTCTCCCGTCGCAATTATAGTCGAGCAGTTAAATTTTCTTTCGGATTCTTAAACTTAAATGTTTTGCGCATATTATTTGTAAATAAAAAAATCAATTTCGGCGTGTAAAACATGCAAAAATGCAATTGTTTGTAAAAAAGTTATAAAAAAATTGGAAAATGTGATTAATAAATTTTTATTTTTTAGTTAATAAAAAGTACACTTATTTATATATCTGTCAAATTTCATAATATTTTGCTACGAACTTTGCGCGTAATCGATTTTTCAATTAAAAGTCTTCGTATTTTTTATTATCTAATTATTTGTTGTAAAAGGCAAAAATTCAAAAAAGAATTTTCGGAGATGTTTTTTTAATGGTGAGTACTATCTATTCATATATATATATAGGTTTTGATTTGACGAAAAAGTGGAAAATTTGGTGTTCACTTAACGTATTTTGACTTAGTTATAGATTAAGTAATACAGTTCTATTTGTAAAGACTTGTGATTTGAATCACTCTATTTTTAAATTAAAAAATATGAATACAGAAGCATAAAAATTTGTATTTTAGCTGGAAGAGGAGGAAGAAAACTGGACGAAGTCAGAGAAAAGTATCAAAAGGCCTGTAGAAAATTGCACTTGACTCATAATGAATACGTTTTGCTTCTCGGTGCCGTCACGGAATGTGAAAATGATTTGAGGACTTGTTATTTGCCGAGCCTTCTTCATAGGCAGCAAACCATTCATCAGGAATTTATTTCTGCATGGTAAGTTTTCTACGTTTGAAAATAATTAAATAGTTCAATCTTAATTATATTGTAAAAATAATTCAACTTTTCTTTACATGCTTTCCATAAAATAGTAGGAAGGTAATCGAATCGTTCAATTTAAAAATTAAATCGTTCAGATCAATATTAGATTTACAGGGTATCTACCTGACCTTGAAAACCGGGAAACGCCCGGAATTAAGTTCACCCGGAAATGACCTGGAATTTAATTCAGCGACCGTTCACTCTAAATTCGAAGAGAAATTAGGAGATATCATTGACTATTTAATATATAATTTATATACAAATATATTAGAAATATAACACTGTCGAATACACTGATGAATTTTATTTTCAAAATGTTATTCCTAAACTTGAAATATGAATTAATTCTTTTATTAGATTTTACTATTTAATACCATAAATAAATATAATGATATAGTTTTTATCAAGGAGAGGAGAATTCACGTTTTAAAATAACAATATATAAACTGCAATTGAAGTTTGACAGTACAGAACTAGATAACCAAAATTGTTATCGAAAATGGGTTTATTGTGTTAAATAATCTTAAAAATCAAATACACGCTGTGTTGAAAGGATTTTCTTGAAATATAATTTTGTTATTATAATATATTTTTTTAATTTAGTGAAATTCTAACCTAGTAATAATCTCGGGAGTAAGTTGTTATTTTTGCAAAAAATTAAAAATTCGAATTTTAATCGCTATTTAATGCAAATTTTGAAAACCCATGAAATTATAATTTTTACTCATATTAAAAAACTTAATATTTCGGGATAACTTTTTTCAATTAAATTTTTTTGGCCTCAATTCAGTAACCCTTCAGCTCGGAAATCTACTGTTATGTTATCTTTAAATAGTGATTTCGATTTTACACAATGTTCCTTCCCTCTATTGAAAAATTTGCATTTTGTTGGTTATCCAGTTCTGTACTGCCACGTTTCAATCATGATTTGGAACTGAGGATTTTGAAAGATATATCTTTAATTCTGAATTTGAGAAGGGAATTTTTTAGTAGAATCATAATTTTGAGTTGACTCAGAATTTTTCAAAAGAATTATAACAATGAAATCTGTAATTCTGAATGGGATAAAAGAATATTAGAAAAAAATTCAGATCTGGAACAAGGAATTTTCCAAATGAGTTATAATTCTGAGTTGGAAGAGGAAATTTTCGAGAATAATTATAATTCTGACTTGTAACGGTGAATTTTCCCAAAGAATTATAATTTTCACTTGGAACGGGGAATTTTTCGAAACAAGTATAATTCTGATATGAAGCAGAGAATTTTCCAAGAGAATTAAAATTCCTAGTTAGGACATGGAAATTTCAAAAAGAAGTATAATCACCAGACCGGGAAAATGAAAAGTTAACCGGCAGAAAACCGGAAATTTAAAATCATCCTGTTTTACAACAAAAAATTGAAACTTACATTTGATAATTTTTTCACAATTTTAGGAAGGTAATCATGCAAGATATAGTCAAGTACTCAGACTTTACAACCGAAAAGTTTCTTGAGATTCACACTCGCATGAGGAAAGTTGTAGATACTATAAAACCAATTGAAGAGTATAAGGACTTTGTAGGAAAACATCGGTGAGCAGTTTTTCAATTAAAATTGGGTTTAAATCAAATTAAAATTAAATTTTCAAATCCATTTATAAAATTATATTGTGTTTCCTTTTTATTCTTAATTGAATTAGAACCAGGCCAGCATCGCCGATAAGGTTTACATTTGATGAAAATCTGGTGGAAGACACTTCGGGTAAATTACAGCCGAATAAGTTGACGGTTGACAATTTGACGATAGACTGGTTGCGCAATCGACTATCAGAATTGGAAGCTTCCCTCAAAACAACGCAGCAGAGTCGACAGACTTCACAATCTATGGACAATAATTGTGATTCTAAGTTAGTATTGTAAAATCCATATCCCCTTTATTTAACTTTATCTTTAAAATATCTCTACAATCATGCATACTTGGATTCTGATTTGAATATATTTTTCTCTAGAACGTTGATCCTGGATTATTCACAGGAGAGAGAAGAACTAAGACTTCGTTGTCAAGAAAAAAAATTACAGAGACAGGCTGAAGTAATTAGAAGCGCTCTTAATGAACTCGGTTGCGAGGAATTGCCTTCAGGCTGCGATCTTTCTGTCGAAGGATCTTTTACTGAAACTCCACCGATTAGCAAGGTATGTTTTATAAAGAGATATTAATTATTATATGCATTATATTTATTGTTTTACTCTCCAAGTGCCAAAATACACAAATAAGAAGTAAGGGCGATTCAAGTGTCAGGTAAGACTGACATTTTTTTTATAGGGTTTGAAAGAAAGAAATTAATTGTAAAAGATTGCGAAAGAGCATTGTCTAATGCTTGAATCGCTCTAGTAAAAAGTGTCTCTCGAAAGCCTTTAAAAAAGATTTTTTTTACAAATTATTTTGATCATATAAAATCAGTTTTTACCTCGGGTTTTACCCTCCTGGGTAAATTGCACTTGCAGAAAAAACCGATCGAAGATAATGGTTTCTTCACAATTAGACGAAATCAGCGATTTATGACGATGTTCAGATCTCCCTTCAAGTCGTTACCAATGATTCATGAAACGAAAAACGGAGTGTTTAGAGCATGTAGCGAAGGCCCTACTTCAAAAAACACCGATATCCCGCCAGTTGTACGTCTTATCGTGTTTGTTTGTGTGTTTGTCGAGTGTCAAACCCAGCGATCTGACATAAACAAAAATATTGATAAAGACTCAATTCTTTAAAAAAAATGTCAAAAAGTAATTCTTCCCTTATTGATACGATTCTGCATGGAGTTGTTTTCTTTTAATTCTAGTACTAATTATATTTTATTATATTTTATATTAATTATATAATTATATTTTATAGTTAATTTCATTAGATACAAAATATAATGTGCAGGCTGTCGATTGAACCGGGAAACTGGGACTTATAATCTCCTGGAAAGAACTTGAAAAATTTTAGGAATTTTATTCTAACACTAGGATTAAAAAAAAAGTTATATAATTTATCTTCAAAGCGGCCAGGAAGGCCGCTGAACGGTGAAAACTTAAAAGATGAGAGAATTTTTGAGACAGGAAAAACCCGGACAATGAGAGTGAATTTATTTTGTGACCAGGAAATTAAAAAGATTTTAATGTAAAAACAACATTTTCAATAGTTTTAAATGTAACTTATATGATATCTTATGAAATTATGCAATTTTTAATGACTTAATTTTGAAATTATTTTAATCTTGAAGAGTTCAATTTGTAACATTTTCAAGTCTGCAATCTTTCAGTCTTAATTTCTAATTGTTCATTTTCAAATAAAAAATTTGTTAATAGTTTCGAATACTTGAAAAATAAAAAATTAATTGTGTTTTAATTTTTACAATCTGAATAGTAAAAAGTTTCAAGTCGTAAGTTTTTAAAATGAACTCTTTATAATATAAATTGTTTTCAATTTTCAAATAATTTCAAATGATATAATTCCGATTTGAAGACTTCAAAAAATTAATTTATTAAAAAACGTTTTAATTTAACATGTCTATTTTAAAATGTGTTTAATTTTAAACGATCTTTAGAAGTTTCCAATTTAGAACCTTGTAATTTTGAATGCTCTTTGGAATAGTTCTATTTTGAAAGTTTATAATTGAAATTTCTCGACCCTTGAACAATAAAAATGAACGTGTGGATTTATTTTGTCAACGGAAATCTTATAAATTTCTAATCTCATAAAGTACAGTTTCCGCTCAAATTATCTATAAGCCTATTGCTTGAGTTGTTGCTAAAGTGTCTTAATTTTTATAATATTAAGATGAATTTTTTTCCTTATAATCATACGAAAGGTAATAAAATTCTGCGTCTAATGAACCCGTGATGAAGGCAAAATGTCCACTTAATAAAAAAAATTGCTATTTTGCATAAAAAGTCCAATTTTGATTTCTTTGAAAAATTGGAATAACGCCGGAAATAATTAACATTTTACAAAGTTCTTTGGTTCATCTTACTTTTTTGCACCAAGTTTGACCCTAGGGCATAATCTAGAGAAAAAAATTATAAAAATATTTTAACAATTTAGAAAAATACTCTGGAGACTTACATTTTGAATGAGCTAAAGAACTTTGAAAAATGTTAATTATTTTCAGACTTATTCCAATAATATTTCGAAAACATCGAACTTAGACAGTTTTTTTGCAATATTTTTTTATTAAGTTGATGCATAATTAATATGAATATTAAAATTAAGGAACTTAATTAACAGCTCAAAAAACAGGCGTGTAGCTAATTTCCGTCGGTTTATTTTTATTAATTGAACGATTGTGCAGATTCGAATTATATACATAATTTTAAAATGGATTTACTTCCAAGGCCTCAAATTTGGAATTATTCAGTTTGTAAGGCCTGAATGTGAAAATTTATATATTAAGTCTCTTAAATTTTCATTTCATTTCATTACAAAATTTCAATTTTTCAGATTCACAATTTTTCAAATTTAAGAATATTGAAGGCTTCTTATTTGGTAATTTATTGAAATGCTTCATTTTGAGATGTTGAATTTTGAAGCTCTTAAAATTAAACATATTTAAATTGGAAGGTTTCCATTTCATACACTTACATTATTTTACGGTCTGAGCTTAAAATTTCTGAATTTTAAATGTGTCGCATTCAGAAGAGTTTCACTTTAAGTGCTTCAATGTGCAGTTTTATTTCTATTACTTGGAATAAAAAACTTTTCAGCTTAAAAAGCTTAAATTAAAAAAATTTTACTGATCAGGAAAAATGTTTTCAAACCGGGAAATGCTGCATTGCTGAAGAACTTATGTGTGAACGTCAGAAATGAATAACAAAGTTTGCGGTTTCCTGAAACTATAATTAAATCATTTTTAATTCAGAGAAAAATTTCCACAAATTCCTCTTGGATAACCAAAGAAATATAAATCATCCGCGAAACCTATACCCCAAAGTGTGATAATATGCATGTGAAATTCATTTATGCACGACCAGTGTCTTGTGTTCTTTATCTACTATCTAATTTATAACATACAATTTAATAATAGTGTTGGTCATTTTTTTTAAATTGAAAGAAATTGTTGTTTTAATATGAATTATGAACGTGTCGATAAAAACGTGTAGTTTTTGTTAAACCTAATACAGGTGCCACTCCGCGGAGTAACGAATTCAGCGAACAATCAAAAAGGAACTGGAAGTGCAGGTTTGATGGAAGAAGAATGGTTTCATGGTGTTTTACCGAGAGAAGAAGTCGTGAGACTTTTAGTAAATAAGGGTGATTTCCTGGTGAGGGAAACTACTAGAAACGACGAGTGTCAGATTGCTTTGTCTGTTTGTTGGGATGGACACAAACATTTCATCGTTCAAACCACTCCAGAGGTAAATAAAAAAGTATTTTTCTCAGTTTAGGGAATTAGGGGCGTTTCAAAAACTACATTACGCTATTCCGAAAACTTTTCACACCCCTCCCCTTTTTCGTCAATGATCATCGTACAAAGCTTGAATCCCCCAGGGTGACTGAAATGCTCTCAACACAGGGGAAATAGGGTGGTTTTCACGAAAATAGGGGAATAAATTCTTATAAATAAAATTAATGTATAGCTACCATCTTTAATTTAATATGAAACGCTTAAGATTTAAAGTCAAAATATATTGAATTTTCAACAAAATAGTTGAATTTTCTACAAAATAGTTGAATTTTCTAAAAAAAAGATTCAGTTTTCAAGCTCAAAAGTCGATTTTTTTCGAAGACAGTTGAATATTCAATCCAAAAATTAAATTTTCAATATAGGAATTTAATTTTTAACAAAATAGTTCCATTTTTTGAAAAATAATTTCATTTTCAACAAAATATTGGAATCTGTAACTGAAATGATGAATCTTCAATAAAAAAAATGAATTTTTAACAGAGAAGCTTAACTTTCAACCAAGTAGATGAATTTTCAATAAAAAAATATGAATTCTTCACGAAAAACTTAATAGTTCATATTTTAACCAAAAGAGATTTCCATATTAAATTCAAAACAGTTAAATTCGACCAAGAAACACGAATTCTAAACAAAATATTTGAATCCTCAATCAGTAAAGATAATTAATCTTTACTGATTGAGGATTGTTGCATTTTTAACCAAAGAAGATAACATTCTACCAAAAGAGATGACATCTCAAACCAACGAATCAAACTTTCAACCAAAGAGTTGATTTCTTACTTGGAAGGATTTTTCAGTCAAGAGAGAAAAAAAAATTAGCCAAATTATTGAATTTCAATCTTAAAATATTAATTTTTAACCAAAAAGTTAATTTTCAAACAAATAGTTGATTTATTACGAAATTAATATAATTTTTAACTAAAAAAGACGAATTTTTAACAAAATAGTTACATTTTCAAGCAAAGAGATGGATCTTCAACTAATAATATGAATTTTCAACAAAGTAGTTCAATCTTGAACCAATTAATTGAATTCTAAATCAAGAAGATTAGTTTTCTACGAAAAAAGACAAATTTACAGCAAAATAAATTAATTTTCAACAAAATTGATGAGTTTTCAACTAAAAACTATCAATGTTCAACAAAAACTAGAATAGTTAAGTTTCCAGTAAAAAAATTAATTTTCAACAAAATAGTTAAATCTTCAACCAAATAGTAGAATTTTAAAGCAAAACATTAATCCTGAACCAAAACTATAATTGTAGACTTTTCAATTAAAAAGAATGAACTTTCAGCAAAAAATGGTTAGATTTTCTTATTTGGTTCTGTTAATTCAGTTTGCATTTAAGCGAAACAGCGAGAAAAAGAGAAAGCTTCTTGAACACAAGCGAAAAGCGACAATGTGACGTAGTTTTTGAACGGCCCCTTAATATAAATTTCTATTCCAAATACTACAGCCGTAACGCTATTTTTAACTTTATAGGGACATTATCGATTTGAAGGTCCGATGTTTCCTTCAATTCAAGAACTGATTATGCATCAACTAAAATCTGGTTTGCCAGTAACTAGTCGTTCGGGAGCCATTCTGAAAACTCCAATTCTCCGAGAAAGGTGGGAACTAAACAATGATGATGTCATTCTTTTAGAAAAAATAGGGCGAGTAAGTATCTATTATCTCGACATAAATCTTAATAAATAAGATAATCAAATACAATAACAGGGTTGCTAATGGTCAGGGAATTCTGCAAAGTCAGGGAAACCTGAAAGAGTCGGGCAATTTTCGATAAAGTGAAGTTGAAGGTAATTGTATTATTTTGTTGAAATTTCAACAATTTGGTTAAAATCATTTTTTTTTGTTAAAAGCTCAGATGTTTTGTTGAAAATTCAACTGTTTTGTAGAAAACCCTTGTTTTTTGGTTGAAAATCGCATTCAACATTTCGCTTCAAAACACCCTAATTACGAAAATAAATTTCATTGTTTAATAACTAGTCAAAAGAAAACATCTTCAAATTCATGTATTTTCTTGAAAATTCGTCTTTTTTGGTTAAAAATTCAACTACTTAGTTGAAAGTGGAACTATTTTGTTCAAATTTCATTTTTTTGTTTGATGATTCATCACTTTAGTTAATAAACACTTTTTTTTGGTTGAAAATTTAAATATTTTGTTCGAAAATTCGATTTTTTTGGTAGAAAATTAAACTTCTTTGTTGAAAATTCATATTTTTGGTCCAAAATTAAACTATTTGGTTACGAGTTAATTTCTTTGTTTAAAAAATCGTTTTTTATTTGAAAATTAATTTTTTTAAACTTGAATTTAACTATTTCATTTTTTTTAAACACATATTTTTATTGGTAAAAATTCAACTATTTATTGGGTTGAAAATTTAACTTTTTTTTTGTAGAAGATTAACTTTTTTTTGGTTTTAAAATTCAACAATTTTGTTGAAAATTAATTTCTTTGGTTCAAAGTTATTTTTAAAAATTTTTGATTGATCTTTTTCAGATGAAACTTCTTGTATTTTGTTAAAAATTAATCTTTCTTGATTAAAAACTCATCTTTTTGGTTGAAAAATCAATTATTTGGTTAAAAGTTTATCTATTTTGTTAAAAATGAAGGTTGTTTCCATACTTTAAAGAAAAATTTAAAACGGTCAGGGAAAATGAAAAATTGGTCTGGGAAAGTCAGAGAATTTCGAAACCGATTTTGTTAGCAACCCTGAATAAGTACAATAAATCAAACAGAAATAAATTGAAATGTTAATTTCCAATATTTGCAGGGTAACTTTGGAGACGTTTACAAGGCCCAGTTGAAACCCTGTAAGACTGAAGTAGCCGTAAAGACTTGTAAAGTGACTTTGCCCGACGAGCAGAAGAAAAAGTTTCTGCAGGAAGGCAGAATTCTTAAGCAATATGATCATCCTAATATTGTTAAGCTCATTGGAATTTGCGTCCAGAAGCAGCCGATCATGATCGTCATGGAATTAGTTCCTGGTAAATTATTTGGATTTAAAGTTTTAGGACTTCTCTCCATTTAATTGTTTTTTTTTTAAATTTGAGAAATAAATATTTTAATTAAAGGAAAATTGTCTTGAGGATTCGTTCACTTAACTGAGACTTTTTTCAGGCGGATCTCTGCTCACGTATCTCAAAAACAATAAATCTAGTATCGCTCAAAAAGAACAACTTCGTATGTGCAAAGACGCAGCCGCAGGAATGCGATATTTGGAATCTAAATCATGCATTCATAGAGATTTAGCTGCTCGAAATTGTCTCGTTGGTGAGTTATCTGTAGCAAGATCAACAATTTTTTATTTGAAATAGTAATTTTAATTACATTTAAATTTTAGGCTACGACACGATAGTAAAAATCTCAGATTTCGGAATGTCGAGAGAAGAAGAGGAATATATAGTTTCGGATGGAATGAAGCAGATTCCAATCAAGTGGACTGCGCCAGAGGCTCTTAATTTTGGTATGTCTAACTTTTGTCCTTGCAGAAAAGAATAATTTTTTGAATTTATTTCCTAAACTAAAAATAACTGGATTTTGTCGATACTTCAGGAAAGTACACTTCCCTGTGTGATGTTTGGAGCTATGGAGTTCTAATTTGGGAGATATTTTCTAAAGGCGGTAGTCCTTATCATGGAATGTCAAATTCTCAAGCACGAGAACAAATTGACAAAGGTAGATAATATTTTGCACTTTAATCATTCTCTGTTTTCGTTAACTTTGGAAATAATCTTATAGAATACATTAAATGATATTTAAATTTAGCTTTTACGGCTCAAATTTTTACTTAAAATTTTCAAATTATATTACATTAAAAATAAATTCCTTAAAATTGAAGAGGAAAATGCTGTACAATTTTGCAATAAAGACTTCCAAGGTAAATGGGTTTCAAATTGAAGCGTTTGAAACTGTAAAATTTTAAAGAGAAATTAGTCTTTAACAGAAACCCTTTGAAATTAAATTGAACTAAAATGATGGGTCCAATGTCAAAAAATTTAATAAAAATCGACTTAAAACTTAATCGTTCAACAATCTTGTAATATCGAATGTTTAATGTTGAATTTGTTTAATTTTTAACGGCTTAAAACAGTTTTTAATTATTCAAGTTGAATGGAGTGATTTGGAAAGTTATAAACTTTACAAGATTATTAATCAAATTTTGAACGTTTTTTTTTTAAATTGCTGAATTTTTAAATTATCACATTAGTAATTTTGAATTTGGTGCCATTTTTTACATTAATGAATACAATTTCAAATAAATTGCAAAATTTTGAAAAGATAACATTTTCATAACATTTAGGATAGAAGCTTAATTATTGTGTGTAATAAAAATTCAATATTTTTGTTATTTTGTAAACTTAAATTTTAAGATTATTTCGGTGGAGTTGATCTGTCTTGAAATCTGGTGGTCAAAGCCTTCGTGATATCTTTGAAATTTTTCTTAATCTTTGAAGTATTTTGAAATCTTTAAAATTTTTGTGAAATCTTATGAAATCCTTGAAATCTTTCGAAATATTGAACTTTGGATTTTTTTTTGTAATATGGCATCCCACGAACATTTTAAGATAAAAACGAAAATAATCGGTCGGGCGCTCTTCGAAAAAAGTATATTTTTGTACTTAATTACTAAAAAATAAAGAATTTTTCATGATTATGTGCAAAATATTGGTTTACATTTTTTAAATAGATTTTTTTATTGAATGTGCTTGTCTGTCACCCTACAAATATTTCAAACTGAAAATGAAAATGATCGGAGGGGCGCTTTCTTTAAACATGGGGTTTGTGTCTTTAATTAATACGGAATGACAAAATTTGAGTATGACGAAATATGTTATTTTGGTAGTGTAAAATTAAAAGTAATATAATTTTTAAAATGCTTATAAACAAAATATTATTTATTGATATTTCTATTCAATAAATAAAATGTGATTATGGTATCAAAAGTATGCCAATAGTACAGTTTTCAATTAAATGTGAAGAATGCTTTCATTTTAATTAAATATAAAAATCGAATTAAAAAAAAAACTCTGATTAATTTCATTTTCATCTTAAAATCTTTCTAGGGTTAGAGAAAAATCACAATCAATAATAAAAATCTATTCAAAACAATTTATCCAATAGTTACCATATAATCTTATGAAAATTTTTTTATCTCTTTGTAATTAAATACAAAAATCGAGTTTTTTCGAAAAACACCCCTTTGTTTATTTTTATCTGGAACAAAAAAACAACAAAAAATCGAGCTTTTCAGAAAAATCCCCTCCTAATATTTTAATTTTCATCTTGATATATTTGTGAAGTGACAGACAACCACATTCAACAATTAAAAAAATATATAAAAAAGGTTAACCAATATTTGCCATATAATTTTGAAGAAAATGTCTTAATTTATTAGTTATTACATACAAAAATCGAGTTTTCTCAAAAAACACTCCTCCGATGATTTTAATTTTCATCTTGTTATATTCGTGACTTCACAAAGAACCAAATTCAACAAAAAATCTATTAAAACAAATGTTAAACAATATTTATCATATAATCTTATGAAAATGTCTTAGTAATTAAATACAAAAATCGACTTTATTTAAAAAGCGCCCAATCTATTGTTTTCATCTTAAAATGTTCGTGGGATGCCATATTATCATAAAGATTTTAAAAAATTCCATTTACTTGGAATTTTCTTTCAAACTTAGTTCAGCCCCACCATGACCCCAAGATTTTTTTCTAAATAAAATTGAATATCCCCAGGGTACCGAATGCCAGCACCAGAAGGAACTCCTGAAGAAATCTACCGGTTGATGTCACGTTGCTGGGAATACGACCCAGAAAATAGGCCCCATTTCGATCAAATTTTTTCAATTGTTGAGACTTTAGCTCAAGCTTATTCATAATTTTTTTCCTGTTTGAAAGCAACAATTAAAAATTTACTACGAAAGTCTGAATCGCTGCTTAAAGTATTTTAAAGGCCGTTGTAATTACTGCAATGTATATCAGAATATTATTGTTTAGAGATCTGACGCTATTTGAGATTGTCGGCGTGCAATTTTTCTATTTACTGTCAACGAATGCAGAGAGTCCCTCCAGTAGTTAAATTAATGAATATTTTTCCGTAATCGGTATTCTAGTACTTTAGAGTACTAGCCGTGCAATAATTTACAATCGTTAAAGAGGAATCACAGATTTCTCATGTATTTTCTGTATAAAGCATTGCAAGAAGCAATTCTTGTGTAAGTGAGAGGAATGCGCAGAGTTTATCTTAAAATTGTTTTATCTTCTTGAATTTTGATTATCCCAGAGTATTATACAGAGTAAGAATTTATATTGTATGTTAATTTTAAGCGCTTTACTTTTAGCACCTCATCGGTTATTACATATTTCTCTCTTTTTTTTTAAATATACGATGCGCGGATGCTAAATGTCCATGATTATTATATCGCGGGTCGTGAAATTACGTCCAAATATTCTACCTACAAATAATCATCTATTGTTGCTCGATTTTTCTATCGTTAACAGATTTTTTATGTCGCCCTGCATTTTGATGAAAATGTTTTTATGTATTCTGTGATTGCATCGTTTTCCATAAGACTCAAAACCCTTCGAGACAAATCAAGCAGAAGAAAGAGGACTGGTAGAAAAAAATCATATTTTAAATTTAAAGCCTACCAATTTATGTATTTCAACAAAATATTTGCGACTGAAGCGCCGCAAAGAATTCCGATTTCAATGATTTGCAATGTGGGGTGTGGTAAAATTACGTCAACTTTTTTACAGTTTACAATCCAGTTATTTAAGAATTTTTGTGCTTGAATGTCTACGCTTATTGCCTGATTGAGTAAAAAATATGCCTGTTGGGTAATTTTTCCACTTTTTCGAACTTGAAAAAAAGCGCCATCTGACAAGCGAACTAATGGGAAGCTTGACAGAGAAAAATGACTACTATGATCAGAAATTCATTGTTTATTAACTCTATTCTTTAATATTATATTGAAATCTCAAATTTCTACCCAATAGTTCCCAGTTAGTGACGCTGGTGTCGCTAAAATAAAGGCGCGTATACGCTGGAAAGACTTGCCTTGTAACAAGGTTCTTCTGTTTTTCATCTGTACATTAACTTTTTAATTATGTGTGATAATAATCAACGATAACGGCGAATTGGCTTCTGCTTCGCGAAGCTTGAGAGTCAGGGTGCAATATTGCAATTGTATTTAAATACTCATGACTGTCGTTGTATGCAGCGATAAATAAACTATAACCGATAAATATCCTGCATCTTTTGTTATAAGTATTAATTTTAATTTGCAGTTTTCATAGTTCTACAATTGAAAAGCCAGAACAAGGTTAAACAAGAAAGAAGGCGAAGTTATTATTTTATATACAAATTTTAATTATTTCATAAGTAGAGTTTTATTAATTCGTCGCTAACAGCAGAAGGTGTAAGGATACCCAGATCCGTGAATAAAAGATTGATGTAATGTGGAGGAGTGTAGTCGACTAGTGGGTGCTCCTTCCTTAGATCCTTTTTCAAAGTGCTCGCTGTATACTAGAAATTTATAGAATTTTTTAAATTTCGAATTAACATCTTTTTTTAATTAATCGAAACTTAATAATTTTTAGGGTTGCTACAGAAGACTGGTTTAGAAATTTCATCACTTTTCCAGGTCAACTTTTGAAAAAATCCAGTCAATGCTATTAGTCGCAAACTAATTTACCAACAATTTCCTTTACCATTTTTAGTCAATGCAAACCCTGGTGTAACATTTTTTACGACAAAATACATCGTTCTATGGGAACGTTTTACAGAAAAAATATGAAAAACTACGACAAGAAAACACAGCTTTGATTTTTTATAGGTTTTTAAATAAAATTTCTACACACAATTGTGAATAAATACTATCTTGTAACAAAATAGTAAAATCTACGACTCTAAAATGAAGGTTTAGTTTTTCATAATTTTTAATAAGGTTTTGTGAGAAATTACGAATTTCCACAAAACTGAATGAATATGCAAGTAAATATTTCTATGAAAAATTAGGAAAATGTATAGCCCCAAATCGATGATTTTCTACAATTTTATTTGAAAAAGTTACCCTTTTAAAACGTTGTAGTTTTTCGTAAACAATTTTTCAAGGACATTCAGATTTCTTAAATTACAAAATTTTTTAAAACAGATTATTTCGAGATATAAAAAACTTTGGACGTATTGTGTGAATTGAATAGAATTAGACATATTACAACAAATTCTAAACAATTCTCACTAATATTATTATCAAATTTTTAAAAATCTGAAGTTATATTATTTTTATTAGTAAAAAAAAATCACTTCGTATCAATTTGCAAATTTAAAATTCACCGTCGAGAACTAAAATATTAATTATGAAGACTTTGAAGTGCGAATAAAAAAATCCAGTCATTTTTGCAAAATTCTATGAATTTTGAACGTAGAAACCTGAGTTTAAGTGAAATCGAGAACTAAAGTTTAGAAATGAACTTTTCTTAAATGTCTTAATCAGGCCTTACAGTCCCTATAGGATAAAATACAAGGACCAAAGGGTACTTTTTGCGCTCAAAGGGTAACAAATTCAGGATAAATTCATAATATTTCAAAACAATTCAAAAGAAAACAAATGAATTGGAAAATGTTTTTAAATCATAAAAATTTAATTGATTTCCGTAAAATTGGAATGAATTTAGAGGAATAAGGTAAAAGCGAAGAATTCGATGAAATTCATAAACATTCAAAGTGAATTTAAACAAAATTCAAATGAGCTAAAAACACTTTTAATATAAAAAAACTTCATTGAATTCAGAATATTTGAATTACGATTAGAAAAATGTAAGGGAATTCAAAAGAATTTGATGAAATGTCTAATAATTCAAGCTAAGGTTCAATATTTTAGGATCAATTAAATAAAAACTGTTAACGATTTTTAAAAAATCCATTGAATTAAGCAGAATTGAGTAAATTTAGAAGAATTGAAGTGAATTAAAAAATTAAAAGAATTTAAAAGAATTCAGGGTGAATTATGAATAAGAATTCAGAATGAATTCTAAAAAATAATTTCAAGTCTCTGAAACCCTACTAATTTCTAACTCAAGAAGTGGCAAATGACTACAAAACAATTCAAAAGAATTCAAATGATTTGGTAATTTGTTTAAAAATCAAAAAAATGCCATTGATTTCAGTAAAATTTGAGTGAATTTAGAGGAATTTAAGGAAAATAAGAATTCGATGAAATTCGTCAAAAAAATCAAGCTGAATTTAAAAAGTAATCAATCAAGTGAATTGAAAACAAATTAAAAATATGAAAAATGCATTGAATTGAGTAAGTTTGAAATGAGTTTAGTAAAATTAAAGAGAATTCAAAAGAATTTGATGAAATGCCTAAGAAGTTAAGGTGAGTTTTAAAGACTTCAAGATGAAAATGAATTAAAATCATTTAAATCCTCGGAAATAGGATAAAATCCTGTGAAATCTTTTAAAATATCTTAAAACCTTATAGGTCTGTGAAATCGTTCCATATCTTCCAAATTTCTCGAAAATTCTTTATCCTAAATTTTTTCAAACGCTTTAAAATCCCTTCAAACTAACGAAATAAATAAAAAATTGCCTAAAATATTTTGAATTAAAAGCTCTTGAAAATGCCTTAAAAGTTTTAAAAATACCCTATAATCTTAAAAATCCCTTAAAATTGTTGAAATCTATTAAAAATGTCTCGGAATCTTTCATTTGAGAAAAAATTTGACCAATAGTGACTGTGTGGCAGCCCTGATTATTTTTTACAAATAGTAATTATTTTTTTGTTGCAAATAGGGGACAATAGGGGATATATGGACCGGTCTGTGAGGCTTGCTTGATGAAAAATAAATCTTACTTTAAATTCATCAGCGAGATCTCTTTGATTTAGAGGGTAGACTCTCGAGAATTTGAAGCTTTCCGTTAAGACATAGAAGGGTTTGTTTGCTTCTTTTGCGCAGACCGCCATCGTGAATGATCCCATCTAACGAAATATAACAGAAAATTTGTATTCAAGATACGAATTTATACTTACAATTTTCCATGGATTAATTTATTATTTTACATACTTTGTTAATTATCCCTCCACTTTCCGCAATGCCTTCAGCTCCAACCATAACCATGTCTACTCTTTCCATAATGTGTCCCATTGCAGAGTCAAATATTATCGTGCAGGGAATTCCCAACTGTTTCAGGCTTTCGCACATTTCCTCCCTATTTTATTAATCAAGAAAAAAAACATGATTTCCGAAATTAAAATTATATATACTTGCAAGAATACTATTGATAGTTAGAAATTTGTTTAATATCGTACCCACTATTGCCAGGAGCAGAAGTAGTAACATATACTTCAAAGGACTTATTATTTTGAGCAGCTTGTTTCATTGTTTCGAAAACTACTCTGGATTTGGAGTGAGTCAAGATTGTCTGCAAAAAATAATTTATAATTATTCTTTCAATTTCGAGTTTTCTAGTAAATTTGTTAAAATTTTTATTTTTATCAGAAGCAAATCGTAATAAAATTTGATACTTACACAGCCATCAGTAATAAAACGTACAGCATGCTTCGCGACTTTTCCACGCGCTGCAACTAGTTTCTTGTAAAAAATTTTTCCCCTGTGTAGCATTATGTTTTTACATTCTGCGAACGACTAAAATAGAAATTATTCAGCAGATACAATTTAATATTCACTTATTAGTCAATATATGGGTGAAAATAAAAAAGTTGGAATCATGCAAATAATTTTTTTGTATGTCAAAAGTATTTCTGAACAACATAGAACCATTTTTTCTAATGAAATTAATCACAATAAGTGTAAACAAAATAATAAGCGAGATGATTACCTGGGGCCTTATTTAAAACTTCAGCTTTTAAATCTAATGATAAATATTTAAGTTTTTTAGAGTCTTCGTGTAGGTAAATTGAGATTTTTGGGACCCTGAATTAGAAAAACACGAATATCTCCTCAGCTGAAACCGACCATAACGGTCCTTTACATACGGACACCCACATTATATTTGTTTTTATTTTCAATATAATTAATATAGCAAGTAAACGTAAGGTTATTTAACATTTTTTTTAAATTAAAAAATAATGGGAATATCGTTTATTTTCCTTGTTACAACTAACTTCACTCAATGAAAATAAATGTGTTTTCTGATGACAAGGTAGGGGAAACGTCCCTATAGTGGATAATGCAACATACAGTAGACAATCATTAATTAAAAATACTAATATATGTAAAATAATAATTTTAATTTAATTAATAGTTAAGACACTATACATGTTCATAAATTAAAATCAATTTATTTTATTTGTGTTCTTGATTAGTAATTATCCACTGTAAGGAGGATTCCCCTAATTCAAAATTTTGATTATTTCGGAATAAACTAACAATGAAGTGTTTTGCAGGTAAGAATTACATATTATTATTAATATTTTATTCATAAAATCAGCCTCAAAATATCGTTCTTCTAATAATAAACCCGTGCTTCCGAATGACACCGAATTCTTGTACGATCTTTTTCGTGCTTCTAAATTTCTTATTGTGGTAAAATAAAGACACTTTAAATGTAATTAAATTTTCATATCTTGAAGCATATTCAATAATTTACAGTTATTAATCAATTTGATGTGAAACTTAAACTCTCAAGCCATTAAATTAATCAAAAACTGGTTTGTTACCAGGTGACATAAAAACTCTGGGACATTTAACTCTGAAACTATAATTGGAAACGAGAAAAAACTTTATTTTGTAATCATACAATCAATTCTGAAAAATACGTGTATTTAACAATTGGATCTTAAACTTTCGGTTAAAAGATATTGCGTCATCAAATTGAAAATAGTTAGTCAGGGACACGTTACTGGATAACACATTAACATATTTCATCGAATTTATTTTGATCGCGAGTAAACTGCAAATAATTTGGACATAGGGTATTGTGGGAAAGTAGGCTTAATAAAACCCTGTTGTTAACCAAATTAACCCTCTCAATACTAGCGCATAATATTTCAGGAACATGATATTGTCAACTTTTTGATTTTCACCAATATACTCTATTTTCGTGCATATTTAACTTTTAATAAATTTTACAATTTACATGCAAATTTATGGTTTCAGTGTAAGGGGCCATACATAAATTACGTAACAGCTTTTTCGAGGCAAAGGGTTCGCGAAAACGATGTTACATGGGGGGAGGGGTCGATACTGTTAAATAATATTTATAACAAATTAAACTCATTGGAAAATCCAAGATTATAGTATATAACGTTAAAGTTTAGTAATTTTACAATAAAAGATTGTTACAACGTTTTAAAGCCTTCATATCGGTATAATTGGAGAAGTATTTTTTAATTTTATTCCACGATTTGGTAAAAAAATATCCCCAAAAACAATGTTTTTCGGGATTTCAAAGGATTTTATCATAGTTTAATTAAATGTCAAAGAATTTATTCATGAGATATTTTAAAAGGTTCCAAAAAATTTTAACAGATTAAAAAAATTGGAAGATATTTCAAAAGATTTTAAAGATTTTAGGGTATTATTAGATATTCCAAGGAATTTTCAAAAGATTAAAAATTTTGCAAAGCATTTCATAAGATTTCAAAAGAGTAAAAAAATTTCAAGGAATTCCCAAGATTTTATAGGATTTTAAAAATTTCCATGCGGATTTGAAGAATTTCCTAGAATTTCGGAAGATTTTAAAGAATTTTATAGGAACTATAAGTTTTTGGATATTTAAACAGATTTTAAAGGATTGTTAAGAGATTTTAAAGGATGTTATGAAATTTCCGAGGATTTCAGTAATTTTAAAGGATTTTAAAGACTTTCAATAATGTATTTTAATGAATTTCCCAATATCTCCAAGGATTTCTCAGGACTTCTAATATTTTAAGGGATTTCAAGAAATATCGGATTTCATGTAAATGCACGGGATTTTATGATTTTTAAGGGTCTATTAAAGTATTACGTAAGCATTCTGAGAGGGAGGGGGGGGGTGTACAAAGATGTTTATTGTTGTATATTCCTAATACAAAAATATGCTTAGAAAGGGGGAGGATGGAGAGGGGGTCAATATTAGGGGAACTTATGCTTACGTATTTAAAAAGATGTCAAATATTTGAAGAGATTTCCAATATTCAAAGGTGTTTCCAATGATTTTAATAAATTTTAAAGACGTTGAAGAATTAAACAAATTTTAGGATAATTTAAAAGATTCCAAGAAATTTGAAGTGCTTTAAAAAATGTCAAGGAATATCATCAGAGTCCATGTAAGTTCACGGGATTTTATAATATTTTGATGAAATTTTGAAGAATTTATTAACAAGCGGATTTCTAATATTTGAAGAGATACTCAATATTTCAAGCTGTTTCGAAAAATTTGAAAGACTTTAAAGAATTTAAAAGAGTTTAGGATATTTAAAATGATTCCAAGGTATTTCAAGTGCTTTAAAAATGTCAAGGAATATCATCATATTGCATCGAACTTCACGGGATTTTATAATATTTCAATGCAACTTCGAAGAATTTATTTATAATAATTGAGGAATTTCAAAAGATTTCGAAGATTTGAAGAGATTTTCAATATTTCAAAGTGTTTCCAATGATTTTAATAAATTATAAAGACTTTAAAGAATTACAATTTTTTTACGATAGTTAAAAATATTCCAAGAAATTTGGAGTGCATTATAAAATGTCCAGGAATATCATCAGATTTCATGTAACTTCACGGAATTTCAAGGGATTTTATAATATTTCAATGAAATTTCAAAGAATTTTTTCACAAGAATTGAGGGATTTCAAATATTTGAAGAAATTGTCAATATTTCAAGCTATTTCCAAAAATTTGAAAAACTTTATAAGATTTTAGGTTAGTTTAAAAGAGTCCAAGGAATTTTAAGTGCGTTACAAATTTTCAGGAATATCATCAGCTTTCATGTCAATTCATGGGATTTCCAGGGATTTTATAATATTTCACTGAAATTTCAAACAATTTATTCACAAGAATTGAGGGATTTTAACAATTTGAAAAGATTTTCAAAATTGCAAGATGTAACCAAAGATTTTAATAAATTTGAAAGAATTAAAAAGATTTTAGGACATTTTTAAATATTCCAAGGAATTTCAATTGCTTCAAAAAATTGCAAGGGATATCATGGAACGATTTATTCTCAAGAATTCAGGGATTTTAAAGGATTCCTAAGATTTCAAGGTATTTTTAAAGATTTAAAAATATTTGGAAATTTTCGATCTTCTAAATTTGATAAAAGATGATAGCAAACTGTGTATTCTCGTTTTATATTACATTTTATTAAAGTTTATCTTTTCGAAAAGTCTAGAAAAATGCACAACAAATATTAAATAATATTTTTATAAGTTTTTATTCTAGAGGAGTGTATAGTTCATTTGTTGCATGTTCCATATTGTTTTAATTGTCTTTCTTTTCATTTTATTAGCTTTTAATTATTCGGTAATTCGAGTGTATCGGGTAGTAAGTAACCAAATTGTATTTAAAAATAAATGACTGAAAATATTTGGAAAAATTACGTAATATACGTGTGTGGGGGGGAGGGTCAAAAACACTTTGTTATAACTTGTTACAATTGATACAAAATTGGCAAAAATTGTGTTAAACAATGTATGGAAGGCCCTTAAACTAATATTAGAAACAAAGGATTAATACTTAGTTCAGGGTGACTGCTTAATTTGTTTGATAAATATAAGTAAAAAGTTTTAAATATTAATTTTCAGGTCATTCTATTAAATGCGGCCACCCTGTGATTTTTTTTGGAAAGCATTGAGTAGTAAAAAAATAGATTGAATTTTATAAATTTAGAAGAAAAAAAGTTTCCTATAATTATTGTAAAAGTGTACCTACGTATTTGTTAAAACATACCGGGGTGTCTAATGTGGCTAGAGTGATAAATCGAAGGAAGAGTTCACTTCCAGAAGCAATAGCAGTGACTGGATGATCAGTCGATCTCATTGCAACCACTGCATTTTGTAAACAAAATCGTAATTCTTGTACAGTTTCAGCTGCAAGTTAATATATTTTTTAAAGTTACAAATAGAAAAATAGTAAGTCATTTCAAAGATTTTTTAAATTCCGATGAGTGATCATGTAGGGAATTTGTATTTGTATTGGAAAAATCTAATACGTTTAAAATATGGGTGTGTACACTAGGGTGGTCCAAAAATGCATTGCAAAATTTTGTTTCACCCTAGAGGGCAAGGGCCCCCGGAAAAGTTTCCATTTCCGGAGAAAGAAAATCTTTAATTTTTTTTCGAAATTCGAATATTAACAAGTGCCACCGGGCACTTCAAAATCCCATTCAATTAACATGGGGAAATTTGTGATTTTCGAAAAATTGAACTCATACTTCAGGATTTGATCGAAACGTGCCAAGTTATTTAGAGATTGAAGAGGAGTAGCTATGAAATAAAACCATACTAATAACTTTCATTTTTAACCCACCCTTACCCGCCCACAGCGCCCCAAATATGATCCAAAAATAAAAAAACTACATTTTTACGTATTATTGTTACTTTTTAGCAATTTCCGTCGTTTTTTTCATACGAATAGTCACTCATGGACAATTTAAATGTTTCCCATGACTCTTTACACAATTTTTAATTTTTCAAACAAATCTAACTTATTTAAACAATTATTTATTCCCAAAAAATGTAAAAAATAATCGTATTTTCTGATTAAAATGTAATAGTTTGCCATTGTTTGGAGAAATACGTTCTTCAAAAAACATTATGTAATTATTTAAACAATTACTTATTGTTTATTCTCAACATTTCTAAAAATTCACCCAGAAATGTCCAGTTTTTTTCTCAAATTGGTATCCTATGCTACTTATTGTTGAATAATTATATCATTTTGATACATATCTTTCAACGTATAATAAATTTCTATTTGTTTAAACAATTTTGATTTGCTTAAGCAGTTTTTTTCGAAAACTTGAAAAAAATGAAATGAAATAAATTACATATAATTATTTTTCTGACTGTACAATGTATAGAAAGAATATATTAACCATTTTTCAATTGTTTGAACAAATATAA
>CAKNWT010204986.1:0-12136 GCA_932066315.1 Andricus coriarius | reverse complement strand
GACCAAGATATAAATATGTAGCATCTTTTTTTAGCATATCAATGATTCAAAATATAAAAGATAAGGATTTAAATACATATTTTGATGATAAAATATTTTGTGTATAACCTATCTAACTATAAGTAAAAGAATGTGCCACAATTAAAAACTGTTACAGGCTTAGCAGATTCAGCGCTGAAATAACCTATAATCTGCATGAAAATTAATCTGTCACGATTAATAGCAAAACTTTTTTTGGAAAAGTTCTTTTTATTTTCAATACTGGACCGGGTGCTTATTGTATACGTAAAATGTGTTTTCAACATAGAAAAATCGTTCCAAGTTAACTAAGAAATGCAGTTTTTTATCAATTAAAATAAACTATAAAATTCTCATCAGCTCTCAGCCAATTTATTTCTCAGTTATATTCTCGGTAATATTCTCATTCTCATTACCGTTCTCAAGGTAATACAACTGGCTCAGAACTCTATTCAGCAATATCTTTTAATGGAATCAGAGAACTTGTAAACGACCTGGCCATCGCATTCGGATCAACAGGGTCCTTGGAATCGCAGTTCCAGTATCGCTGCTTGATGAAGATGGAGAGTCGCTGTCTTCACTTCTCTTCCGAATTCTTAAGTTAGACATTTTTATGTGTTAGGCTAAACTTACTTGTGTTTTTAATCCAAAAGAATTTTGCACTTTTATTTAAAACTTATTTCTCTTTCGTCTTATCACAATAAATCGCAAAAATTACAATTCAAAACACAAAAGACGAGAGAAATTACTACACAAACGTTGGTTTAAAATTTCTTTGGTGATCTTGGAGGTTCCATCTTGAAGATCTAATTGAAGTTCCTGGAGATGTCTTGAAGGTTCGCCGAAGTACTGCAAATCAGGAGGTCCCACGAAGCCGCAACTCTTCACGAGTCCGGTGATCCAGTCATGAAGATCCGTTGAATATTCAGGATTTATTATCCATTTTTAAGCTTACGGTTACTGAGGGATATTTGGTGGCTCATTATAACCGTGAACGATCTTGGTGCAATTTTACAACACCCTTGGCTACTGGGAGAAAAACCACCCAAAACCCTAGTAGAAGATCGCAGCTTTTCACAAGGAAGTCTTGAAATTCTTCTACGTGACGTCACACGCGTCAGTGGACCAAGAACTACTCGATTCGCCCCTGGAGCACTGAACGTGTTCGGCTGAGTAGAAAAACCCACATTTAATCAGACAACATCCTTGAGCCTGAACTACTGATCTATTTTTTTTTTTCGCGACACAGGTAAATCCCACACAGCTGCCACCAGTTTCTTACGTCCCAGCGCTACAATCGTTTTACGTCTATTGGAACTAAACGCTGATACGTCAGAGGTGAGGATTCGTTTCCTGCCGTTGACTGGTTGAAACCACTAGCCGCGAAAAATAGGTCAGGTTTAAATAAATGATGACACTCAACACTGTATTTATCCTGGTAATAAAATCAATCGTTTTATTATGAATTTCTGGTGGACGTGGCAGATATTTAAAGGCTCATATTGAGTCTCGATGAACAAACACACAGGTAAGCTTAGCATTTAATATTTCGGCACAGCCGAACACAAACGCACGCATCACAAACACGAAAGTGAGGTTACGTTACCTCCGAGATTCTAAAAAGTTTCTAAGTCCGAAACTGTACAATAAACGAAGATACAAAACGTTTCGGTGCTCTGCATCTATATTTAAAAGCTCGCTTAAGGCGGGATTTATCCCTACTTTTAGCGTTAACCCAATCGGAATGCTGACGTCATTCAATTTTAGTGCCGAATAACCAACCATAAATGAGGTCACTTTGCTCCTCCTACTGGTATTAGTCAATTAAAGTGAGTGACAGTTCAAGGATATGGGTCCAAAGTTCATTTTTCGACAGGATTCACATCAATCACTTTGAGTGACAGTTTCCTGTTTATAAGTCCAAGGGTCGCTTTTTTGTGGCGTCTGGCCGGCGCCATGACCCATTAACGATACTAAAAATAGCTCAATGTCTCAAGTTTCTAACCTTAAATTCACTTTAGGCAGTGAGACTGCGGAGTACTATAACGAGTACACTAACGAAATTGAAACCTGATGCTATACTTAAATCTTAGTTCTCTCATAAGTAATAAATCTATTATTTCGTTGATATTCGTATATCATTATTAATCATCTTAATAATTGTTGATTTCTTGCGCATTCTGATTTTACTTTAAGCCTTTTGAACTTTTCCACTCGATAAATTACTAGTCTAGAGAGTATTTAGTGAAAGGGTCTTAGCGCCCTGAAACTTTAGTTATCAAAACGGTGCATGCCGTTACATCTGCTAATATGTATCCATGGGAGTGCGCCCTAACACTAAGCTCGCAGAGCATGCGCAGAAACGTCATCACGTGACTTTAGCGTTTACCGCAAGCTACGAAACGATATGCAAAAACTCCGTGATAAGGAGACCGATCTCCATATATGCGTTTTGACGGTGCAAACTGTACATTTACTGCCTATCCTCAGGCTTCTAAAACATTGGCGCATGCGCACTACGCTCTACTATCTCTTTTTCTCTTGTGAAAAAAAGATAGTATATCGTAGTGCGCATGCGCCACTACTTCAGTTATCGTACAGATACCGCAGTCAACACTCGAGGCGCTTTGTACAGCATGATCGGTCTCCTTATGATTACTCCGAGAAGGCAGAGGAAGGCTTAGTTAAGTTTAGTTTGGGAACCAGCTACGCGTGCCGCTAGTGCCACGAACCAGTGCTTTATTCTTAATGTGTGTGAGTGGGGTAAGCGAAGAGAGTGTGCCGTGTACATGAGTCGAACTGCAAAAAATGTGAAACCCTGGTATTTCCGAACTATATTCTGGCCACGAAGGAATAGTAATGAGTGGTATCACCCTCAGGGTTGCACGGTTACGTGTAACTCGAACTTTTATACGTATTTTACGTATTATACGTAAAAATGGCGGACTTGAATGGTGGGAGGCGGTGGCGGGTGAGGGAAAAGAGCATAATATAACCTCACTTATTCCGGAATGCATTACGTGAGAGATTGAATGAATTATTTTGTATAAAATTTAAAAAATTAGTAAATCAAAAGATTGCAAACGGGGCAAAAAGCAAAATTTTTGCCATTTTCCCTCTTTAAAATATAATTTAACTCCTCCCAAAAGGAATTTCTGGGTTTGCCACCTCCAAACATTTTTCAATAAATTAAGAAGCTATGATGCAAGTCAGTCAGTGTCTTCGGCGTATTAAGGAATGAGGTTGTGCTTATTTTCTATACAGGGTGTCCCAGACTCAAGTGTCCGGACTTATATGGCTGTATAAAAATCTTAAAAATAAATCTAAAATTCCTTTTCCAAAAATCAGTTGAAGTTTTAGTTTTTGAGTTATTAAATGTTTAAGCTGGACCAATCAGGATCGCGTTATAAACAGCCGTGTGTACGTGAACGGGAGTCCAACGAAGTGTAGTGACTGCTGTTCTCCCCTCGCTCAACAATACTGCGCTGGACTCACGCTACCGTCCGCACGACTATTTATACCGTGCTCCTGATTGGTCGAGCTTAATAATTCAATAACTCAAAAACTAAAACTTCAACTAATTTTTGGAAAAGGAATTTTCTATTTATTTTTTTAATGGTAATATAGCTATATAAGTCCGGACACTTGAGTCTGGGACACCCTGTATAAGAGCAGTCTCCATCTTAAAAACGTAAATTACATGTAAAAAATTAGGGACGTCAATTACGTAGGTAATTTACATGTAAAAAACTACGTAAATTACCTAAGGTATATTACGTGCGCAACCCTGATCAACCCTATGTGTTTGGTGAGCAGAGGTGGGCGAGCGACGTCCAAGAATTCGTTAATGTTTGCCACGAATGAAAACTTGGTCTCAGTATCGCGCACATGCGCAGAGCTGTTTTCGCAGTCACGTGTTATACCCACTCCCTTATGTTATATTTTGACACATCGATGCATACGTAGGTTATGTTCGTTTGTGTTTTTATTTTGTTGGGTGTATATCACGTTCCTGAATTAAAAACGAGAAGGAAAATGGCATCAAAAATATGAAAAGGATCTAGAAAGTGTAAGTACTACAATAACATTATTATAATGATTGATGGATTACGTAAGTAAGGGATAAACATAATTTCAGTGAAGAAATGCAGCACAGAAATGTTCAAAACACAAGTTCAATACTCTTAACGCGTGTTGACATCGTTGACATGGCAACCGCCAGTGCGCATGTGTGCGATACTTAGACTTTGGACGTTGTTCGTCCCACTCCCCACCAGCCCTATGCATCACCCCACTCTTTCTGTTCTCTTAGCATCCGGAGGGGTATCGTAGTTCAAATAAATTCAACAGATGGCGCTCCGAACAAGTAATCCTGTTTTTGCATTCTTATGTAAAGCAAAACTACTAAAATTCATTCAAAACTTGACACTTTTTATGAATATAAGAGAAGAACATATATTTCAGTAACAATTAGAGCAGCTGTAATTAGTAATGAAAAAAATGCATGAAAACATGCCATTTAATATTAGGAAAATTGAATATAAAGATGAGTTTTTTAAAAACAGTTTGAATTGTATTTCTATTTTTCTATTGTTTATTTTGCTGATGTAATTAATTCATTTTATAAACAATTGTAATTGTTACAAATTTTAAACAGTCATTGATATTATTTAATTAATAATAGTAACAATAATATTTAAACTCTAATAATTAGCCTTACAATATACTTTTTTATTAATTCATCTAGAAATTTCCTCTCTAAAAAATATATATTTATATATAATTTCTTTATAATAAATTATATATAATTTTATATAAAAATTATATTTTTAATTTTTTAAAGTCTCATACCCTCATCTTGTGGCTTTTGGTGAAAAAAAAAATTCCTAATTTTTTGAGATTAAAAAAAAATGCTTAGAGGTAGCACACGGCCTTTAGAGCAAGTCCTTGAATTTTAAAAAGAAGAAAAGAAAGAAAGAAGAAAGAAAGTAGTTTATGTACCTTTTCTGAATTTTATGAAAGTAAAATGTAAATTTAAGTGGCAAATTTAGTAAAAAAATTTATTATACAAATATGAAAAATATTGCCCTTAAAATAAACATTTTTCCTCTTTACAGCCTTCATAATCCATACAAAATTACATTTTTTTTTAAAAGTGATTATTAAAAATATTTAATATAAATTTCTTTATATTGAAAAAAAAGTTTTAAATAAATAAAGTGTAATTTTTTATGGAATATTAAGGGTGAGAAGGGGAAAAATGTTTATTTCAAGGGCCCTTTTTTTCATATTTTGTATAATCAAATTTTTTATATAATTTTCCACTTCAATTTTCATTGTACTTTTATAAAATACAGAAAAGACACTTAAAAATTACTTTTCAGTATCTTCAGGGATGAGTTTTGGCAAAGTTGGGGGTAAATTAAATCTTTAAACAAAATTTTCAGGCTTAGTACTGCTCACATGGTAGTTTTACATCATCGTTGTAAAGTTTTTACGATTCTTTTTAAAATTCAAGGACTTGCTCTAAAGGCCGTGTGCTACCTCTAAACATTTTTTTTTTAATCTAAAAGAATTAGGAAATTTTTTTTTCATAAAAGCCACAAAATGAGGGGGTGTGACTTTAAGAAATCAAAAAAATAATTTTTATAGATAAATTATATATAAATATATATTTTTTAGAGAGAGGAAATTTCTAAATGAATTATAATAGAAAAGCATATTGTTGTAAGGTTTAAATATTATTGTTACTATTATTAATTAAATAATGTCAATATATGTTTGAGATTTTGAACAATTACAATTGTTTATAGAATGAATTAATTACATTAGCAAAATTAACAGTAGAAAAATATGAATACAATTCAAACTGTTTTAAAAAAACTCATCTTTATATTCAATTTTCCTGATATTAAATAGCATGTTTTCATGAATTTTTTTATTACTAATTACAGCTGCTCTTATTGTTACTGAAAAATGCGTTCTTCTTTTATATTCATAAAAAGTATCAAGTTTTAAATGAATTTCAGTAGT
Organism: Andricus coriarius; assembly: GCA_932066315.1. Taxonomy (NCBI): domain Eukaryota; kingdom Metazoa; phylum Arthropoda; class Insecta; order Hymenoptera; family Cynipidae; genus Andricus; species Andricus coriarius. The sequence goes on along the minus strand of CAKNWT010204986.1, from coordinate 6,085 downwards.
TTTGCTTTACATAACAATGCAAAATCAGGATTACTTGTTCGGAGCGCCATCTGTTGGATTTATTTGAACTACGATACCCCTCCGGATGCTAAGAGAACAACTACCCCACACATACACGGGCGATGCATAGGGCTGCTCCCCACTTACAGGGATACCACTGTTACGCCCCAGCGCTACAATCGTTTTACGTCTATTGGAACTAAACGCTGATACGTCGGAGGTGAGGATTCGTTTCCTGTCGTTGAGTGATTGAAACCACTAGCCGCGAAAAATAGGTCAGGTTTAAATAAATGATGACACTCAACACTGTATTTATCCTTTTAATAAAATCAATCGTTTTATTATGAAGTTCTGGTAGACGTGGCAGATATTTTAAGGCTCATATTGAGTCTCGATGAACAAATACACAAGTAAGCTTAGCACTTAACATTTCAGCACAGCTGAACACAAACGCACGCATCACAAACACGAAAGTGAGGTTACGTTATCTCCGAGATTCTAAAAAGTTTCTAAGTCCGAAACTGTACAATAAACGAAGATACACAAGTCGCAGGTTCAAGATTGAAAGGCGCGCGCCGAGATACAATATTCTGACGTTTCGGTGCTCTGCATCTATATTTAAAAGCTCGCTTAAGGCGGGATTTATCCCTACTTTTAGCATTTACCCAATCGGAATGCTGACGTCACTCAATTTTAGTGCCGAATAACCAATCATAAATGAGGTCACTTTGCTCCTCCTACTGGTATTAGTCAATTAAAGTGAGTGACAGTTCAAGGATATGGGTCCAAAGTTCACTTTTCGACAGGATTCACATCAATCACTTTCAGTGACAGTTTCCTGTTTGTAAGTCCAAGGGTCGCTTTTTTATGGCGTCTGGCCGGCGCCATGACCCATTAACGATACTAAAAATAGCTGAATGTCTCAAGTTTCTAACCTTAAATTCACTTTGGGCATTGAGACTGCGCAGTACTATAACGAGTACATTAAGGAAATTGAAACCTGATGCTATACTTAAATCTTATTTATCTCATAACTAATAAATCTATTATTTCGTTGATATTCGTATATTATTATTAATCATCTTAATAATTGCTCATTTCTTGCGTATTCTGATTTTACTTTAAGCCTTTTGAACTTTTCCACTCGAGAAATTACTAGTCTAGAGAGTATTTAGTAAAAAGGTCTTAGCGCCCTGAAACTTTAGTTGTCAAAACGGCGCATGCCGTTACACCACTCCTTACCATCATTCAACAAACTATGGTCTCGCCAACCCGATGTGCAAATACTTTCGACTTCGCGCGACCCGAGTACCCCCACCATACCCGCTGCACTGGCGCGAAAGGAACGCGAAGCCAACTGCCATTCAAATTCAAAGTTGTGTGAACCCAATCCAAAATGCAAGAGTCGTCGGGTCTAACTAGGGAGCCGTCTGATTGGTTGACTTTTTTTTACTTGCGCGTGGCGGGACCATACTTTGTTGGATCATGACTCCTTACTATTCCTTCGTGATTCTGGCTATACACTTTCTTACAATAATTTTCGTGAATGAAAATATCCACCGATACGTTTTTGATTTGAAACTTTGTATTTTAATATTTTAAGTTAAAATTGAAAAACAAAAGAATTTTTGTTTGTACGACCTTATTAGAAATTTTTTGATTCTCCCAGACGAATAATTCTTTTCTTAAAATGATTAACTAAAATAGTGATTACTATTACAATATGTGAGCATTTATTCAATATTATTTGCTTTCAAATGGTCACCATGACAAACACGTGAACTTATCAATAAAGGCCCAAATAAAAATGTACAAATTATAATATAATGTATAAGCATTTTTTACATTATTAGCTTTTGTACTTATGCATTTTCTACTCGCATACTTATCTTTCTGCACTCGTGAAAACATCTGATTAATATAGCTACAACTTCAGAAAAAAATTATAAATAAAGAACATTTGATCTTTATCGCAGATACGCAGTTGAGCTCTCGGATCTAAAAACTCACCCGACTCTTCTTTATTCATAATGTGTCCCCTAAGGGTTTACATGACTTCCATTTCTTCCTATCCTTCCGTGTACATATTTTATAAAAACTTATCCTTACTATGTACAGCTATTTACACCTATTTACAGAAAATCTTATATCTAGATCCTTATTTCTATTTTTGACGATAGCGCAATTTGGGACGTGTTAACGAACGAGTGAGCGAGTGATCGAAGGCGAGAGAGAGAGAGAGATTTAACGCAAACGCATCTTAATCTACTTAAGCTATTCCATAACCATTACTTACAAATCTTTACGCTTCTAATTTAAGCGACTTCCGTTTCCTTTTTCTTTCACTTCTCTTGCACCTACATTTTACCATTTTTTGTTTGTATCCATTCTTGCATTCTTTCTCATTCGCTCCCCTAGCACCCTCTAAATTCTTCATCCACTCTTCCCCGAAAGCATTTTCCCCTAGAATCTTCACCACATTCTCTTGCCAGCTTCCTTCGTCTTCCATTCCTCTCCTACATCCTTCCTGTTCTCTTTCTTTTCCCAATACATCCCTAGCGGACCGAATGAACGGAACGGATACGCTATAGCGTATCGCTATAGTATCCACATCGTATCCTCTCCGTATCATGCAAGAAAAACTCATTAAAAAGGTAAGATGAACATTTAACTTGTTGAGATTCGGATTCTACGTGAAATCTTGGGTTAGAAGGTCACGGAGTAATTGCAATAGTTTTTCTTGAAACGATAAAAACTTTTAAAAAATATAATACCTATCGACAACGTGCGCTAAAGGCGACTTCAAGCACATCCATAATCGTTTAAGGAGTACTGCTTAAACGATGATGGATTCTTGATTATGGACGCTTGAAGTCGCCTTGAGCCCACGTTGTCGATAGGTATTATATTTTTTTAAAGTTTTTATCGTTTCAAGAAAAACTATTGCAATTACTCCGTGACCTTCTAACCCAAAATTTCACGTAGAATCCGAATCTCAACAAGTTAAATGTTCATCTTCCCTTTTTAATGAGTTTTTCTTGCATGATACGGAGAGGATACGATGTGGATACTATAGCGATACGCTATAGCGTATCCGTTCCGTTCATTCGGTCCGCTAGGGATACCTTCCCTTATCTCGTTTCCCAATCTAAACCTTGCTATTCTGGTCCATCTTTTCTCTCCCTATCCCTTTTCTAAATACTTTGGTACTCCTTCCTTTTTTATTATCTTATACCATTTATTATCTTTGATTCCTTAATCATCCCCCATGTTTCTATTAATTGTCTTTCCCTCTCCCTTTTTTCCACTTCTTCATAGTTTACTCCAGTCCTGTCTTCTATATCTCTAGCCTTAAAGAACTTCCTTCTTTCTTCTTTCCATCTTGTTAATTCCATCGCCCACCCTCTCCTTTCTTCTACCTCCATCAAACACTTTCTCGCTATCACCCCTCCCCTTCACTCCCACAGCGTCAACCTAATATACCTTTCTTGTAAACTCTCAATCTCTTTCATTTCTTTCCATTCCCATATTTCTGGTCCATAACCTAACACTGGCCATACCAGCATATAAAATAACCACATTCTCCTTCTCCAATTTTTGTTAAACCTTCTTTTTCCTATCCTCCATACATGTTTCATTACCCCTGCTGCTTTTTGTATCCTTTCTCTTATATGAGCACTATGATCTCCATTTGTTTGCAAGGTATATTCCAGATATTTAAACTCTTTCACTTTTTCTAATTTTATTCCCTTCCATCTTTTTTTGGTGAAATTTCGAAAACTATTGAATTTATGTTAAAAAAATTTAACATTCATACCATTTTCCGTATACCATTTAAAATGGATGCAATAATAACTTTTTTTAAAGATCTTTTAGATAAATTTGAAAAAGGTGGTGTTGTTTACAAGATCACTTGCAAATTCTGTAAGATGACTTATGTGGGACAGACTGGCAGACTTCTTAATTGAGTCCGGCCGCGGAAACAGCCTGGTGCCATCCGTTGCCCAAAAATGGCAATTCCTGAATGATGAATTCCACTTGTTTACATGCGATTGAAAATAAATAAATTTATACTGAAAGTAAGAGTTTAACAGTCAGATAACGAGAGTGTCTGTAGGAAAACTGATGAAATGCCAATTTAGGGAAAAAAACTTTTGCTCGAGTTTATTGAACGGTTTGATCACAGTTGAGTTTTGAATTTATCTGTCTATGACAGTAGATCTATCGGATTACAAATATAACATAAAGTACTTCAATATTCTTGTTTCTAGAGAAAGGTATCTGGACAAATCATTGTGCAAACTGGATAATTAATATTATATATATTCGCATACTTATACGATCTATTATTTTCGTAAAACTAATGCTAGTTGTCAGATTTTGAGGCTAGGAAGTTTAATTATCCCAAAATATTTACGGAGTATATTTAATTTAAATTTAAATGACATTGAGTATTTTATTCGTTGTCTTGAGTTTTAAGTGAAGCTTTTTTTTAACAATTCAATATGTTATGTGAAAAAACTTTTTTCTTAGGTTTCTTGATTATGGCCAGCTTAAATATTGTATAACTCAAAAACTAAAACTTCAACTGATTTTTGGAAAAGGAATTTTCAATTTATTTTGTTTATTTGTATACAGTTATATAAGTCCGGACACTTGAGTCTGGGACACCCTGTATAAGTCCGGACTCTTGAGACTGGGACACCCTGTATATATATGTCCCAGTCTCCAGAGTCCGGACTTATATAACTGTATACAAATAAACAAAATAAATTGAAAATTCCATTTCCAAAAATCAGTTGAAGTTGTAGTTTTTGAGTTATGCAATATTTAAGCTAGACCAATCAGGAGCGCCATATAAGCAGTCGCGTGTGCGTGAGCGCGATTCCAACGCAGTATTATCGAAGCGAGCGCAGAGGTGGGGTTAACGACGGGAGAACACTACGTTGGACTCCTGTTCACGCACACACGACTGTTTATACGGCGCTCCTGATTGGTCCAGCTTAATCATTTAATAACTCAATAACTAAAACTTCAACTAATTTTTGGAAAAGGAATTTTAGATTTATTTTTTAAATATTTATACAGCCATATAAGTCCGGACACTTGAGTCTGGGACACCCTGTATATATATAATATTTAGCTACATGTATGTAAATGTTGAGGTTATATTTGAGGTTATATACTTATTGCATTGGCAATGTTTCCACAGAAATTTGTATACAATTATTAATACATTACAACGTACAATACAACATTGATAAATATTAATATTACTTACCTTCCAGACTTTTCAATTAAAATAAATAACTAAATAAAATCTTGTTATTCGAACAACTCGTCGAACTTCTCAAACCGAATTGGCGATTACGTCTGCTATATAAAATATACAGCAATGTCAGTTCTTAATGATTTTGTAAATAATATTTTGTAAATAATCAATTCAAATTTATTCCAAATACTTTGCTTTTATCATTACAAATAATGATTTAATCTTTTTCAAATAAATTTAACATTTAAAGCTTCCCGCCATTAGGAACATTTTCCGACTTCGGAAAAGCAAGGTGTGAACGAATTTCTACTCTACTGGCTGTTGATTGACCAACCAACAGGAGGTATAAAAGAGCCTTCAACCAAAGATATTATAATATCTTTGCTTCAACCACGAAGGAATAGTAAGGAGTGGTATCACCCTATGTGTTTGGTGAGCAGAGGTGGGACGAGCGACGTCCAAGAATTCGTTAATGTTTGCTACGGCTGAAAATTTCGTGTCCGTGCTGCGTACATGCGCAGAGCTGTTTTCGCAGTCACTTGTTTTACCCACTCCCCTGTGTTATATTTTGACATCTCGATGCATACATAGGTTATGTTCGTTTGTGTTTTTATTTTGTTGGGTGTATATCACGTTCCTGAATTAAAAACGAGAAGGAAAATGGCATCTAAAATATGAAAAGGATCTAGAATTGTAAGTACTACAATAAAATTATTATAATGATTTATGGATTACGTAAGTAAGGAATAAAGTTAATTTCAGTGAAGAAATTTTCAAAATACAAGTTCAAAACTTTCGACGCGTGTTGACATC